>WEZZ01015555.1:102090-135705 GCA_013400585.1 Chloropsis cyanopogon | reverse complement strand
AACTCTGATGAAGCCAGTGGAAAGCTTGCCAGGTCAGTTTGTACAACCATGCTATCTCACAAGCTTGGGAGACTCTGTTCAACATAGTGATTTATTTTGAAATAAACTTCTCAGCCTGCTCACACTCCATTAGCTAATGCTGCGTGTACAGACACAAGCTAGAAGGGAGAAAGAGTAGTAGAAGTCGATGGAGAAAATATACAAGAAACAAGAGGATAAGCCTGTAAAAAATAGGCCCAAGGAATAAGAACATCGATGTTGAAAACAATGACAGGCATGCAAAAATAAATTTTGCTTACAAAATCTAAATGGTCAAATGCCAATTAAAGATATGTGAACATGCTTTCCACTGAATTCCTTAATAGTCCATACATATACCTGAACGTGAAACATAAAAAGTGGCAAAATTCTTTTCTGCTGCTGGATGTACTTGAACTTCATCACGGATATCCAAACTTCCATTCTGGTACATTTCTGTACATTCATATACATTTCTTTCCCACCAGCTTGGGAAAGACCACATATAATGTTCCTGAAGGACAAATACATGGCTGAAGAAAGTGTAATGTCTTTCAGGAGAGCTGTAAAGATTAATGAATTGATGTTTACATAACACTGAGAAAACATAAAATGCCTTGCAACTTCATAGTGTTGAACATGAATACCAATTCCTGCCAATAAAGTTCCCCCAGTCCTACTCTCCTGTGCAGAATCCCTGCTCTGTAAAGGCTCATTTCTGGTTTTACTTTCACAGGCTGAAATCTGTCACTGCTGTACTAATTTTGCCAACACTATTCTCAAAGCAAACTACAGTAAGTCCCAAGGCAGGTAACTCAGAATATTGTTTCCAACTTGAGAGGACAAATTGAAAGAGCAGTATTTACATTATGTCACCAGCTTACTCAAGGTCTGTCTTGTGCAACCACGATCAGAGTACAACAAGGTCATGCAAATTTAAAACCAAGGACCCAATCAAGTAACAGCTTCCCTTCATTGCTCTGACCACACTCATTGTAAAACCCAAGCAAAGGCTGCCAGACTATGGCTAAACCAACAATTTTCTGCCAGGAGCTGGTCTAGTGAGAGAAGAGGTTAAAGCAAGACCTGATATTTGCACCCTAAAGTCATGAGGGAGTCTTTTATGCATTTAAATTTGAAAACACAAAGAGAGTCATGTCACAGATGTGGAGATGACAGCCTTATTATAAAGTGCAGTACAGCATGACAAATTATTGACCTACTTCTTAAAGAAACTTCTCTCATGCCAATGACTTATCCTCATCCTTCAACACACCCTCCCAGTATCCAACATTATAAGATACAATCAGCATCTTCAGCTTTCCCTCAGTGACCCACTACAAATAAAAAAAAATTCTTCAAATTCCTCTTATAAAAGCCCAGAATGCTGGTCTGGCAAACTGACTGTGCTTCTCCCAGAGATGCGTTTGGTATTGTGACTTTAACTCTCCTTAGATTTAGACCTAGAACTTAAAAATACCTGTCTTAGCAGGTCTTGTGAGTCCAAGTCTGGAGTCTATCCTTGTGAGGCTTCACTGAGGCTATCAGTTCATAGTAAAAAACAAGCACTTTATGCATATGGATTGGATTGGCATGACAAGGTTTTGGCAGTGGGAAGGCTACACTTGTGGCTTCTGTGAGAAGCTGAGGGAAGTTTCCCCTGTGCCCGATGGAGCCGGTGTCTGCTGGCTCCAAGATAGGTCTGCCACGGTTGGCCAAGGCTGAGCTGGTCAGTGGAGGTGGTAGGGTCTCTGTGATAAGGTTATTAAGAGATTTGGGGTTATTTCTCATTATCCTACTCTGATTTGATTGGTAATAAATTCAATTAATTTCCCCAAAGTGAGTCTGTTTTGCCCATGACAGTAACTGGTGAGTGATCTCTCCCTGTCCTGATCTTGATCTGTGAGACTTTAGTTGCATTTTCTCTCTCCGTCCAGCTAAGGAGGAGGAATGATGGTGCCTTGGTGGACACCTGGTGTCCAGCCAGGGTCAGCCTGCTACAGAACATCACAGAAACCTCCAGAAAAATACAAAAAAGGCCAACAAACTTCCTCTCCCTAATGACTGTGCATTTTATGAGGAGACCATAAACAGATCTAAAGAACACAATTTAAGATACTTATTTCAACATGGTTAAACTGTTCTCCTGCTCACCCTGCAGCGCATAGGAAACATAATTCTGGCCTCTAGTCGAGACAAGAAGCTGATGGTTTGTTTAGCCAGGAGAAAAGAAGGCCCAGAGGTGACCTTACCACTCTCTACAATTGTCTGAAAGGAGGTTGTGGCAAGGTGGGGGTTGGCCTCTTCTCTCATGTAACAAGTGATAAAGCTAGATTGGATATTACTCTGTACTGACAAGGTTATCAAGCATTGGGACAGGCAGCCCAGGGGAGTGGTTGAGTTACTGTCTCTGGAGGTATTTAAAAGACATGTGGATGGGACACTCAAACATTGTTTAATGGAGGACTTGGCAGTGTTGAGTTAATGACTGGACTCAATAGTCTTATAGGTCTTTTACAACCTAAAAAATTCTATGATTCTATAAGGAAGAACAGATTTTTCCATTATTTGAAATGAAAACACAAAATGGAAAGGATGTGTTTCCTTTCTACCACTACCACTTCAGATTAAGTGTGTAAAGAAACTGATTCAGGACATGCAATCAAGTCCTGGAAACAGATCAGAAGAACATACAGCAGGATTACCATGGGCAACAACAATCAGAAAAATTTTCAAGCATTTGCAGATGGTCAAGATCTAGACAGTTGTTGGCAATGCCCATCTGAAGCACTATGGGCAGAGATGGCCTGTTAGCACCTTTTGGGCCATGTGGCACACGAGTGATCCAAGTGGGGTTCCCACCCTGCAGGAGTCCCCTGTACAGGAGCTTCTAGATCACCTGAATCTCTGGCTGCAGGAGAAAGGGGGTCTGCACTGCCAGGCTGCCAGGAGCGCCAGCAATCCAGCATGGGGAAGTGGGTATCACACGAGGCACCTCTAGCTGCTAATCACTTTTTCAACTCTTTCACTTCTGAGGCTTTTAATACAGGGTCAGGAAGTTGGTACCTTTGGCACAACCCTGTCTAGCCTGTCTGTAGCACCAGAGCTGCCTCATTAGCCCAGCAAATGCTTTGACCTCTCACCACACCAAGCTGCCATGGCTGGGCAACAGCATCTTAGTTAAATTCTGGTATCAGGGAAGAATATAACTACTTCTAAATACAGACCAGTTTGACCACTAGTGGGTTCCTCCCTGTGCAGACTGAGAGTTCCACACAAACCCACAACAGCCCCTGCCAAAGCTCATGCCAGTGAAAACAGCTGCATGTTGATGGGGCTTGATTGCTTTCCTGATATTAAAATAATGTAAGAAAAAAAGTAATAGGGGCTTTTATCCTTTCAGTAGAATGTATAATCTGTGGCTATCAGGATATCAGGAATGGAGATAAGTAGGTCTCCAGCTAGCTTAGATTCAACTGATTTTTTTTTTTCCATTAAGATCTCTTCAATTTTATCATCTGGTTATTAAATGCAAATTTTTGTCTTAAACCTATTTTGAAGCAATTATATGTTTATGCTGGTGTAGAATGCTCCCTTTATGAAACTAAATTGTTGGGTATTTGTATGCTGTCTGTAATTTGGCGTTCTAAAGTAGTAATTCTGAAAGTAAAACAAACGCACTTCCTTGCTTGTTTCTCCTTTTCTTCTCTTTAGTTGTTTGCACCCCTTTGCCTCCCTGAATACACAAAGACATGGACATTTCCCTCAGATTGAAACTGGGCCATGGCAGGCTAATAACCATTTGTGTTTTTGAGAACTACCCCGGACAGATTTGGTACATCTCTTGACTGCAAAGGACATCAACCCCAGACAAACAACCAGACAACAGAAATGTTTCACAATGTTTACAAAATATATTGGACACAATTTTCAGAAATTACTTTAGAGCCCTTTGTTCCATTTTCAAAACTGAAAAGCTCTCAGAAGCCTACATCTGACCAGCTTTCAACAAGATGTACTGACATAATGCTAGAGCTATTTTTTAATGCCAGGCTTATTTCAAGGGCACTTCAAGTGTTTCACCTAGCCACACAGATATTGGAAGAGCCTGAGCTTGGTTTCAAGCATTCACCTTTTTATCGAGCTGGCATATGGGCCCAGAATAAATTCTATAATTCATCGGATTGTTATTTTTTGCCTTAAAATTTAGCAGGAAAAACTTTGTAGGACAATTTAAGATTTATAGAAAAACCTGGGCACATTTTTTACTTTAGTTATGCTTTCACGTGTAAAATTATACATAAAAAACACCAAAACAAAACCCATGCACAATGCGGGAACATTTTAGTTCATACACAGTAAAATAAAGAGCTATATAATACATGTCAGTCTTCCAGTACTGAAGAGATTTCTTTTAAAATGACCAATCAATGATACATATCAAAACTATTCCTTAAGGGTAAATGGGTAATTTCTTTCATGAAAGTACTCAGTAATGCAACATTAAAGGGACAAAACATTCTGCAGGGCACGTATTTGATTAACTGTAAGCCACACACTCGGTGGATTTTTTTTTATTTTTTGTATATTCCAGTTATATCTATAAATNAAACCACAAAAAAACAAAACAAAACAAAACAAAACAAAAAAACCAAAACAAAACAAAAACAAAAAAACCAAACACAAACAAACAAAAAAACAAAAAAAAAAACAAACAAAAAAAAAAAACCCAAACCAAAACAGCAAAAGCAAAACGAAAAAGTTTTGTCTCAAAATGCCACCATTCATCATGATCCTAAACAAGCATAAAAGGCTAAGGCCACTCTGTGGTTTAATATTACTTAAGCACAGCTCAGAGATTAAGAGAACAGGAGTGATGTCAAGTGGCAAAAAGGTAGTAACAGGTTGAGCATGTTCAGGTGGGATGTGATGGGATAAGGAAGGTTGACTAATTTCCCTGAACTGCAGAGAAAGATGAAGTCTTCAAGCATGCTGGGACAGTGAGGGTGAGATGTCCTGGGTGCTGAAGGGAATCAGTGCAGGATCTTTCTGCACAGAGCAGCTGGTTCTCCATAGCACAAGCACTACAAAAGCATGTTCTCAGCCAGCCTCTTCAGCTAACTAACTAGGACAGTTACTTGACTAGAATACAACAGAATATTTCATTTTGAAGGGATCTACAATGTTAACCTAATCCAGCTCTTAGTCTGTATTAGTCAGGAAAGGAGTGAAGAACTGCTTTACGTGTCTACATGTTAACCTGAAAATTTTTCCAGTCAAACACCAAAATCCATGTCTATGACAGTGCACCTTTGTGTCTGTCACAGACAAGCTAAAAAGTACATTTCGTGTACATTTGCAGGATTTTATGTATGTCAATGTAAAATGCTGAAAATATTTAATCGTATTCCAAACTAATTTCTAAAAGCCTTTTTAAAATTTACTGTGAGGTAAAACCATTTGTTCCATTTATCTGAAAAATTTAAACACAATCAAATCAGTGCAAAATGGCAAAACATCTGACTATGACCCCTACCATGTCCCTCTCAGTCCAGACAGCTGGAGACAGAGCAACATATCTCCACAATATTGCTAAACATTGCCTTTTTTCTTATATATTACCCTGCCCCGACCACTGCAGGATCCATGGCCAGAGGGTTGCTGGTGGCCACTGGTTTGACACAAAGTGGGCAGTCTTAGTATACCCATTAGAGTCTGCCTTTTGCAGTTCCCATCTGCCAACTTGCCCCATGTTAGCCAAGAACGTCACTTCAGAGAAATCTTCTGCACACTCACATCTCAGTAGGTGAGACTGGTCCCTTCAGCAGCTGCAAGGTATGAGGAAAAAAGGCAGAAGCAAGAGAAAAGAGACACACCTGAAAAGGGAAACACCTGTCTTCTGTCCCTCACAGCACCTACAGGGAGCTTGCAAAGATACTGTCTTGACCACAAGGGTTCCAAGTGTGGCTGCATGTATGGATACCCACTGTAGCCTGGCTTTGCTAGAAGCTACCCTTTCAGAAAACTTGTATCCCAACATCTGCAGGGATCCTTCAGAGTCTTGCTCACAACTGTTCTGTAGAAACCCACCTCAGAACAGAGCACTTGCAGCAAATTCCCTAAACAGATGCAGTGCAACCCCTCTGGATGCCAAAGGCCCTTCAGCACGTTCTCACTCAAAATATGGTATTGCACATTATCATCACTACTACAGTCCTACCTGGCACCTCTGATTACCTACAGAGAGTAGGTTGTATATTTCATTCATTTCATACTATGAAATTACCATTTTCATCACCAAAAGCTTAACGTACAAAGTTCAAGAATGAAAAAAAGGGATAAGTTTATGTAACAAAACAAAATGCAGCTGCCATCCATATTACTGTTCTAGTCTATATAGGTTTTCATTAGGACAATGGATTTCCACAATACTTCTCCAGAAATGATGTTTGCTATGCAGCAGGACAAGACAGGATGAACTGTGAGTGACACAGGCAGGAAGAGGCTCACAGACTCAGTCAAGCTGATCAGGTACTGCCAAGTGACACAGCTGAAGAGCAGATGCTACCTTCCTTTAATTTAGCAAAGCCAGCAAGGTGGCTCCATGGACTCACGCAGACACGACACAACGCATCTGCGGGTTTTCCCTCTCACTGTGGCACCATATTAATCCACTTCTCTGAGCACCATCTGCAAAGAACACCCTCCTGTTCTGCAGGGCAAACCTACAGGTCCTCATAAGCAATCACTGTTACCCAAAAATGAAAATACGCAATCGCAGATGACCATCACAACCAAGGTATGACAGCTTTTCAACCTCTTCTCACACATCCCCCAAGCTCCCATTCCTGTGTGCTGAATTGCCACACATTAGAGCATGGTGGCTTTAATCCCTAAGCAATGTGGGCTATTTTCATCAAATGTTTTGGTTGGAAAGGGACTTTAAAAATTGTTTAGTTCCAACTCCCCGACCATAGGCAGGGATACTCTTCACCAGACCAGGCTGCTCAGAGCCTCATCCAGCCTATACTTGGACACCTCCAGGGATAGGGCATCCACAGCTTCTCTGAGAAAACTGTTCCAGTGCCTTGCACCCTCATAGTAAAGAATTTTTTTCCTAATATCTAATTTAAACCTACTCTGTTTCAGTTTGAGCCATTCCCTCTGGTCCTACCAGAACATGCTCTTGTAAAAAGTCCCTCTCCATCCTTCTTGTAGGCTCTTTTCTGAGGCAGGCATGAAGAAACCACAGTGGGTGAGGCCAATGATGGAAGGTACCCCACACATGCAGAAAGAACAGACAGGAACTAAAGGGTGACTTAGAAGGAGCAGCATCAGAATTTCTTAATTTTAAAAGAGAATTATTTTTATAAATGGGATAGTAAGGCAGCTACTGCAATATGCAGATGCAATTCTCAAATAAACTGTCCCTAAAATAGGCATTGCCTTTTCTATGAACAGAATAGCCCAGAAACCCCAGAAAAGAGGAGTGAGTGTTGACAAAATGAGACATTCTTTTTTCAAACTTTCTTTCAACAGCATGGGCCCTAATGGACTGAACCCTGCTTTAACAGCAGTAGTCTCAGAATGACAAATCTCCAGCATGCCACTTCACATGCAAAGTTTTTTTCCTGGTCTGGTACTCTACACCCCAGCATGACTTTTCCAGCGCTCTCACAATCTGCACCTGAAGTTCTGTGACCAGTTTAGTTCACATAAGGTGAACCCTTGTTTCAGAAAATGCTTCATGGCCTGAAACTATTTGGAGAAAATTCATGCAACTCATCCCTGAATCTATCCAGACTGGTAAAAAAATCCTTTGACTGCTGAAGAGAAGTAATGAAAAGGAATCTAATCTTGACATTTCTGGATTGACATGCGAGGCCCAGAGGACTCAGTGGAACAGAGGACAGCTGTTTCCAGAGCTGCACCTAAACTGACACAGCCTGGACATTATGAATGAGAGCTCAGCAGAACTAAAGAAGCTTGTCACAGCAGAGATGGGAATCCAAATTTTAATGATTCCATTAAGGAATGCCAAGGCTGGTGTAAAATGTTGAGCTATTTCTACCTTTGTGTCCCTATAACTGGCCTCACACTACTGTGGGTGTGATTACATAAGATACACAATCCTTTAGTGGAAAGTGGAATTATTTAAGGAAAACAGCTGGCAAATTTAGAGCTAAGTAGGAGCACAGAAACGTCAATGCCGAACCAAGAGCATGTCAAACATGACCCAGATACCTAATTAGAAGTTATGCTCAAATCTAACTTGCACAGGGCTCCAGAAGCAGGCTGACTACCATAGAGAAGCTGCAAGAGGTACTCTCTTGATCTTTATTCCCCTGATTACATTAGATACTGTTCTGATCTCTCCCCGCTTTTCCCCAGCTTTAATGTCACAACCCTTACAAATTTGCCAGGAATGGGGAAGGTAGAGCAGTATTACAGAATAATGATGCTGAGAGCCTCAGGAAGGCATCAAGACTGCCAGAGGGCTTCCCTCAGCACAGAGAGGTGGGAGCTCAAGGCTTCATGTCTATTCCCAGCCAACCTCCTTTGAGCCAGCACCCACCCATGGGGACTCCTGAGCTGTGAGGGGGATGCTCTCCCTTAGTGATGCTGGCTACAGTAACACTTCTGCCTCAGGCACCTCAGGGAGCAAATGAGCAGGAAGTCATTGACAGAGATGGTGCCAAGACATGCTGACACACTACAGGAATACCCCACAGCTGGCACAAACAGATCCAAAAGATCCCCAAAACACCTGGATGATAACTTCATGATACAGGTACTAAGGGTGCCGACTAGGAAAGATGCCTTCCTTGATCTGTTGCTTGTCAACAGCAATTTTTCTTTCATAACAAGGTAACCCACCTAGTTGATCAAAGGAAGCCAGTTGATGTAATCTTTATGGATTTCAGTGAAGCTTTTGATACTGCCTCTCACAGGATCCTTTTGGACAAAATCTCCAGCTCCCAGCAGGATAAACACATCATGTGATGGGTGAGCAACTGGCTCACAGACTGGACACAAAGGGTTACAGTGAATGGGGTGACATCAGACTGGTCACTACTGGTGTTCCCCAGGGCTCCATTTTAGGGCCAATTCTTGTCAACATCTTCAAAACTCCTTGGATGCAGGACTTGAAGAAACTGGGTAAGTTTGCTGATGATACTAAACTGGGAGGAGCTGTTGACACCCTTAAAGACAGAGAGGTCCTGCAGAGAGACCAGGACAAATCACAGGGCTGTGCAATCACCAAATGGATAAAGTTTTAACAAAGACAAGTGCCAAATTCTGCATCCAGGATGGGGCAACCCTGGATGTATGGACAGACTGGGTAACGAGAGGCTGGAGTGTCAAAGACCTAATGCTCTTTGGAGATCTAAAATCAACTTTTCTTACTTAAAAAACCAAACAAACAAAACCAAATTATAATGCATGGCCCATGTAGCAGTGATGTAAACAAAGAACATGAGATGCTACAGTGCAAAATTATAAATCATATTTTAAAAGATTTAGTCTTCAGATTCTGGGGGTTTTTTGCTTCACAAAAGAAATAGGCTTTGATGAATATGCCACTATCCAATTCAATTGCTTCAGTAATGATAGCCTTGTGATCAAAATTTTATCAGAATATAGTAACTTTTTATTTTCTATGGCTACTACTGTTTCCATAGAAGGTCACTGTCTCTTTCGTAGGAGAAAAAACATAGACAGCGCACTGGACATTTGGCAGGTCTCATTCGTTAAAAAGTGTGGTTTCCCATCAGTCTAACCTATTCAGGAAATAAGGATGAAACTTACTGAATAGTTAGGGCAAAAGTAAAATATCATGAAAGAAAAACTCATCAGAAATTATTCACTCAGTTTTGACAACCATTTTGGTATCAGCCAGCAAACAATTGAGTCTACAAACAAACAATAAAAACACTGAGAGAGGATCCTATCCACAATAACATAGGTTCAAAAATAACAGAATTTCTATGCAATACCACACAACACCCTACAATAATTGGATGTAAAATCTTCCACTGCTAGAAACATGAGTTACTGTTCTCATCAGCCTATGGTATTTATTTGCCTACGAGTATACTTAGTATATTTACCAACTTCTCAAAGTTTCCTGTCAGTTTTATTATTCATTCCTGGGTAAGAGTTTGTCTGCAATCCTGGCCATATTGTGGAGTTATCTACATGGAGAAAATTCCTACAGTGCCAGTGACCTGGCAATAGAGCTGAATCCTGAGACTCTCTTCTGGGAAAGCACCCAGACACCAAACAGGAATTAACTGAAAGAAGACCTAATTGCTTAGTTTTATTGCTCTGCAGGACCAAAATACAATTTTCTTCTCTGCATGTGGTAGTGAATCATACATCAAAAATATCCAAGCTCATCAGTTCACACCATACTCAAAACAAATCCATGGGAAGCCAGCATGCAGTTTTGAGAGATTTATCCACACAGGGAAGGAAAAAAAAAAAAAAAAACAAACCAAAAAAAACCATGCAAATGTGTGTATTTATAGCAATGGATATGCATGGAAAGCCCGAAAGCTTTCTGTTGTCCCCTTTGCCTTTTCTTATAGAAGGTTCTAAAGCCATATTTATGGCTCTTTCAGGTGCAAATACGTAAGAGACCAAAGAGCTGTGTATTTCTGCTGGAACAGGCAGAATAAAACAAGGTATTCATCAACCATTCAGGGTATTCACACAAACCAGACTCTACAGTTTGTCCAATCTAGAACTATGCCAACCCCCTTCGCCTACAGCCTCTTGTGGAAATGTATTCTCACTGCCCAGCACAGCTTTTCGGCAACAGGGATCTCTGGCTATTTATGGTAGTAAAAAGAAACTGGTGGTCTATGTAATTCTTTGTATTATTTAAAGCAAAAAAGCAAAGCCAACACTTCCTTTTCTCCTCACCCCCAAGAGTTACATTAATAGTAACTTCAATGTTGTAACTGAGATGTATCAAACATACAACACTCACATATCAAACCTAACATGTAAAAATTATTAATGAGTCTTGATTTACAGTTATTGAAGCTAACTTCTGAATTTCTTTAAAACAACACACTGATTCAAGCCAGAAAATTTAAATTCTAAAAGAAACTCTTGGTTTTTTTGCAAAATAAATTTTAATTAAAATGCAAGTTAGAATCTGCCCAATAAATAATACCCCAAAAATTATGTTGACTTAAAAAAGCCAAAGAATGCTAGATAACAATGAAGATAATCTAGGCATGAAATAAAGAGGCAGATATATTCACCCAATAATATGAGTTGGTTATTTTTCTAATGGTTGGAATGGCATTGAATTAAAGCAACAGATTCAAGGTAATGGCTGTCAGTCTACACTCAAAGATTTGTGCCTTCTCATTGCTATTGATTATCACTGTGCTTTCATATATTGTTGCCTTTGCACTACCTCAAAGTAAAACTGGCTTGTCAAAGGGTCAGATCCCCACATGCTCCTCAAGGGGGCTGTGGCTTCTCAGCACAGCAGGAGCAAAGCTGCTCTGCTGTGAATCTGATGCTTTGCAGCCCACAAGAATGCTGGAGGAAGGACAGAAACAATGCAAGAGGTGTGAAAAAACAAAACTGTGTTGGTAGATCCTTCACCACACAACTCCCAGGTTGCTATGAAGTGAAGACAGGAGAGGTGAAGTATTGCAGCTTGAGTACAGCCTGCTCAACATTCCCATTCAAAAAACAAAGCCACACAGCTCTTATAATTAATCTCTGCTCTTTTGCTGTGTCATTCAGATCTGGAAACAACTTTCCATAATAAAGCTGTGCTTTTGAAGATGAGATGAATGCAGAAAAGCATTAATCATTCATCCCTGTGTATTTCTACAGGCATTGAAATATTGTTGACTTTTCTTTTTAATGCTTTATTCATTAGCCACAATATTCCATCAGCTAAATGCTGTGTTTCAGAATTAAACTGCAGTCAGCAGCAAGACCCTTCTTAATATCTAATATTTTTTGTTATTGTAGCTGAATTACCAGTTCATCTAAACTCTGGAATTCAACAGGTAATTTGTCATGCAATCTGTCTCTATTCCAGCTTTTAGTCTCAACTGAAAGACTGAAAAGTCCTTCAGCGAAAAGCACATTTTGGTAGGGAAAAAATACTAGGCAATTTTTAATAGATCTGCTTTGTTCCAGGCTCATAGCTCTCATTTGTTGCGTTCCAGTCCAGCAACTTTTATAATCGTGTTAATCAATAAAAAAAATTGTAAATTTGTGTTTTAATTTCTGCCCACATGACTGGAAGGTTGTCTTTTGTTTACTTTCCCTTCTGACATCATCTCTGATGTCCAGAAAAAGCAAACAAGTCACTACAGAAAGATAAAGCTGGATCATTTGGTGATTTGGGTGATTTTTCATTGTTTCCTTGGCCACAGGAATATCCATGCAGCATAATTATTTAAGTTTCTGATTTATCATAGCTTCACTTGACAGATCAGAGGTTCAAATACAGCAAGGACAGGCAGGACCAGGAAGGACCTTCTCAATTCTAGTGTACAGAAGTTAAACTTCTCATAACGTTCTGAGCTTTAGCACTTAAGAAACCTTTTTATTGACTGAAATAATACTAAAGCCTCAGGATGGGTTTTGTAAGTGTTTCAGTGGCCTAACCCAAATTTTAATGCACCCCCTGCTGTGATGTGCATGTCCTCCAGTATTTTTCATCTCAGGTGTGACTACTTTCAAGTGCTGTCATAGGAAACTACATAGTTACGAAGAGTGTCCAATTTTGGTAATTTTAAGTGATGGTTAGTTTTATTTAATGATTTAGGATTTATCCCATAGTGCATGCACACATTTTTATGGGATATGTAAGCTTCATGTGATGTACAAACATGGCTTTTTGGAAATGAGCAGTCCTGAAGAGGATGGAGAATTACGAATGACACACATGGAAGTAGCATCAACAGCCAGCTATGAAAATCATCTTTCCTCTCCAAGCCCAGAGCAGCTGTCAAGTCACACATACCCCAATATTTGGGCTGGGCTTATGCCACACAGCACAGAAGGACTGCTGCCATGGAACAAGCAGGACACAGAACGCACCACATGCGCTCCCCCTGAGCTGGGAAAGCACAGTTCAGACACAGCACTTGTGAGGAAGCTGAGCAGCTGCATGATGTGAACTGAACAGTAGCTTGGCTGCAGCAGAGGGCACTGGTACACAAACACCAGCAGTCCTCACTCTGCACACTGCCTACAAATGCATAAACCTGTCCTTGGTTATTTCTAGCATGCAACACTTAACCATTCTTAGGCTTATTCTTAAAAAAACTTGCACACTATTTACATGTATTTAGGTGTACACATGTGCACATGCACAGAGAGATATATTGAATATCCACTGCTTAAAATGTTAATCCTGATTGCTTTCTCTTATTTCTTTGATGACCATGTCCTATTTGATTAATCTGCCATCCCGCTTGTCCTCTGAAATCAAATCCTTTAAGCTTTTGCTTCAGAAGGTGGTACTTTGCATCTTTACAACAGGCACAAAAATTGCTACACTTCAGGGAGCTGATTTTCATCTTCTCCTCCCTCATCCTTCTCACTATTTGAAAGGTAGGAAGCTGGATGCAGTTAAGGAGAAAAAGGGAGGGAGGAGGGAGCTGAGGATGAAGACAGCATAAGAGTTTGACTCCTTAACTGGGTTAATTTGTCTCCTGGCATGCAAGTAGAGAGCTTAAGAGAAAGCTACAGGAAAAAAAAAAAATAATTGCAAGACATGCGCTAGTCATGTAATTGCTGACATGTCTAATGCTGTGTGATTCAGGGCAGCTTTGAAATACTAGACTTCTTATTGAGGGATGGAGGGATTACATTTCCACTGGGTGCAATTTGAAGAGATGCATAAAAGAAGGAAATGCAAGCTGTTAGGAAGAAGCCCAGTCTTGACTTGAATTAGTTTAAATGCAACTTTCTCAGAACAATTGATTTTTTTATGAGAAATAAATGGATTTGTATGCCCAGCCACTGTTTGGCGAGCCAGTTTCCACCAAGCAATTGCTAAACTGTTGAATTTACGGTGCAGCATCTGCTCTTTAGAAACGTGGAAAACCATCAAAAATTATACAGTATGCACATATAAACATATGTCAATTTTAACCCATGAGCATGTTCTTTATATCCTTCACAAATCTGTAAACACTAAGTATTACTTTGGATATTGATTTAAAATTTGGATTTTTTGTTGTTTGTCTGTTAGTGGCTTTTGTTTGCTTGTTTTAACTAAACAGACTAATTCATGCTTAGCAGAAGATTGAATTTGGTTTAGATTTGGGACTATCTACATCTATTAACTGCCTGAAACAGAGTCAGTACCACTTTTCAAGTGTCCTGTTTTTCAAAGCAAAATTACAGAGGAAAGACAGAATATCTAGAACAAAACTACCCAAATGCTGAGGGAAATCTGTATCAGACTCACTCCTGCAGTGAAAGCCCTGTGTCAAGGTAATGCAAGCAGCTGGACAGACAGCCTGGGAAAGCCAAATCTACTGGTAATCAGCTCATGGAGGCTTTGGTCTTAAGGACAGTAGTTTCCCTAAGGCACCAGGGCAAGTTCTACCCCTACAAAGAAGTAGTAAGAAAGCAAAGCTTCTGGCCAAGCACTCAGCCTTGCAGCCTACTCTCCAGGTTCTGCTAGGTGATGGGTGCTGGCTCTTGCCACCATTGCCAGTCCTGGGCCTGCTCCCCATGCCACAACAACCTTTTTTTTGTACAGCTCACCTGAACAGGGGCCTTTCAAAGTCTGGACACAAAGAACTTATTTCTCCCTTGGACCTGTGGCTGCTTTATCTGAATGAGAGATGTGCTTGACCTCCTCTGAAGGGAAAAGGCAACAAACACCCGCAGACTGACCCCAAGGGAGCTAATTTCTCAATGGGTGTATAAAGTTCTCCAGTAGAACTTGACTGTTTTGAACTACATCATCAGGGAACATTTTCAGTAATAAAGTCTCTTTCGCAACACCGTGGGATTTCCATACTCCAGCCAAATGCATTTTCTTTAAGTAAGTGACATTCTGATGTGTTCTGGGACAACTCCATGGGCACTTGCCAAGACACATGCTGGCTTCTTCAGACAGAGACACACAGCAATTTAAACTTGGTTTAGCTCATGAATCTCTAGGAGCGACAGGCCATCTGGCACATTTCAGTGAAACTGGCACTTTCTGCTGAGAGAGGTCCAGTGCTTATATAAGACAGACATGGCAGTACAGGAGTGAAATGCACTGGCAGGGCTGTGTGCACTAAGCTTGCATGGCAGCGCTCAGTCCAAGCCACTACAGCCAGGACATAACTCATCAATCCACTTGCAGCAACAGAGGCAGGCTGGGAGCAGAGCAGGAAGACGAGTGAGGGCTGGGGTGAGGGTCAGGAGCAGTGCAGGAGCAAGGGACCGGCCACGGGACTGCTGCTGGGAGGAGGAGGTGTCATTCAAAGTGGAGCTGTGGGGACAGCCACGCTTGAAGTCAGGGGATATGGATCAGAATGAAGCTGTATCAAAACCTCTTAGGAGAAGGGCAGACTACTGCAAAGACTTAGACTGCTTGTCTCCCATGGATTATGGTAGCAAAGATGCTGATACACAGGATCAGATAGCACAAAAAAAGGAGAATCTGCAATGAGGTTTGGAATGTGGAGCAAACTGGGAAGCGTGAAGGAGGCTTTTTGTACTGGAAAGCTCTGCTGTTGCAGCACTGACTTCCTTCTGCCTTGTTTTGGCAATGTTGTATGAGACCAAGTCTGAACCAGTGGGAGAAAAAAGTCTATGTGCTTGGTCCTCCTACCAAAAATGAGGTTAGTTTTAGGATGCAATTGTATGAAAATCGAAAAGAAGATGAGAAAGCCAGTTTTGTTGCTGGTTAGTATAATGAGATGTTCCTACAAGAGTCTGATAACTGGGAAAACAGAATTAACAATTCATGTACAGAAACAAAAGCTTTACTGAGGAAATTTTTTCTCACTAGAAGAGAAACGTGCAACTCCATTTATTGCAGCAGCTGCCATTATGAGCATTGGCTGACAACCCATTCTAGGCATGGATCAAAGCACTACTCAAAATCTGCCCTCAGGCATTTTTTTGCCATATTCCTTATTCGAAAGTGAACACTGGATAATGTCTGACACATGCACACAGGTGCCACACAGACTGGTCCCATCCTACTTTCATTCTCTGTGGCTTGCCCGTGGAAGTAAAGACCTAACCAAGAAGATAACGGTGTTATGTGTTCTCCTTTGAGTGACCTACTGCGAGCCAAAAGACTGGGAAGGGGATACGCAAACCTACTTCCAGAGCAGATTGAAAATGTGTCTTTGGCACAGCATACCCACACAAATTCATCATACATTCAAAAAAAGATTTTTCATCCTTTTCCCCAGATTTCTGCTGTAAAGAGAGGACCATTACTGATAACTCCCTGAGGCTTCTTCTCCTTGTGTTACCCAATACCTCATTCACACCTAAGGCATCAGGACAGATGAAAGCAAAACAGAGACAAGCAGTTCTTTCCCTGGTATTCAAACTTTAAATCAAACACCCGCTTCGCTGTACTATAAACAGAGCTGCCTGTTTGGAGCACCAAGGCACTCCTGTAATATTTCTTTTCCTTTAAGATTTTATATTTCTCCTGTGAGAAGCAATTACAATAGAAGTGTCAAGCAAAAATAAATCCCTGTTAATCACAGTCACTGTGAGCCTGCCAAGTAAATCACATCTCAGTGTTGCTGTTCCCTTTTTCAGGTAGAAATAAACTGTGTAAGAATGTCATGGTCTAGAATTGAGCTCTTCCCAAGAGGAGGTACAAAGTTTTTGAAAATACAAGTTCCTCTCCTGTGTTCATGACATTGTGTAGAATTAGACAAGTGCTAAAACTGAGTATCCACTGACAGTAAGAGTAATTCAGGTCGGAAGGATTCTCTGAAGGTTGTCTAGTCCAGCCTTCATGCAAAGCAAGGCCAAATGCACAGTTAGGTCAGACTGCTCAGTTCAGGTGGGCCCAGGGGTTTCTGAACAGCTGCAAACCACTGTCTCCACACCTCCTCCGGGACACTGGGCCCATGCTGACCTGCTCTGACCATAATCAACTTTCCTCCTATATGTAAATCTGGTTGGGGTTTATTTCTCTGCAACTTGTGTAGATTGTCTTTGGTACTTTCAACATGCACTCCTGAGAAAGGACCTGACCCTATCTTTATAGCCTCTCATTCCCTTCAGCTTTTCCTTCCCCAGACTGAACAAACCCAGTATTCTCAGCTTCCATTCAAATGTTGGCTCTCCTGCCTCTTCACCTATCTATCACAGACAATCACTGATAACATACGTACTTTTCTTTTGGTTTTGGTCTACAAATAGGCAAGTCTATGCATCTGAAAGGAAAAATAACAAATGGAGAAAACTTTGGGCTCTCCACTGGGCTGTCATTTTCCCATACTTTTCAAACTCAGAGGCTTCATGAATTGTCCATGCGTCACAAGGGAGCTGCCTTCAAATCACCCGAAAGAAAAGATACTGAGCTTGTTCCCTTCCAAATATGAGAATTTCTATGGGCTTTGGAGAAGGGTTTTGTTCTTATTTTGTCTTCATCTTTTCACAGTTCTCTATGTTGTGAAAACTAGCCATTTCAAGACAACGCAATTGAAGCTACTGTTCCAGAACTGAGTGCAAGGGAGCAGTTTCCATCATGCCAGAGAACTGCTAACCATGGTTTAAAAATGCCATGAGGTTTCCTATTTCCTTTTGAGCAGCACGCAGTAGCTTGGTGACTAGATCCATTACCTTTTAACTGCTATGAATTTTAGCCAGAATATCTGAAACCTCTTTTAGCTGAGTCAATCTTAAGACATCCAGTCTGTGCATTGCAGACTTGAGCTTATGGAATGAGTTTTCAAAGCAGATAAATGGTTATTTTCCCCAGGAACCTTCAGGAACATTACTACTGTATCAGTGAAAACAGGTACCAGAAACCAAAGTACAAATCCTCCATACAATTTACATCACCCTGTATAAACTCATCATTTATCAATGGCAGAGGTCTTCGTTGCATTGGAAGATGCTTTGTCTGGAAATACACGGATGAATGGTTTTGTACTTTGACTCCCCATTTCTGCACCATCCACACTTTTGTACACAGAGCTTTAACAAAGCAGAACACATGCATAAGAGGTATTTCACATTCCTCTACCTGTGATCAAAGTCCAGCAAGAGTATTTGGGTATGAGCAAGGAAACAATTTCAACTTTCTTTCCTGACCTCTTACCTAAGATTGTCTTACCCCTGTCAGAGGGAATAACTCTGATTGGTGATACTCTGATAGCCACAAAAACTATGTAACATTTTTTAATAACTCACCCCAAAGAAATAGAAATGCTTGTTTACTTAAACAGAACTAAGGAATTGTGTTCAGGTGTAAGGAATCTTACTTCAGCCTGTAACAGAACAACATATAGAAAAGTTAAACAGAGTGGGGCATTTTTTCCTCACATCCCTTCTTTTTTGTGGCTTTAGCATGTTTGTTTAGAGCCAGCAAGTACCAGCTCACATTCTCTTCTCTGCCAATTGCGGTTCTTACCAGTGACCACGCTGGGGATTTTGGACAGAAAGCTCTTGACAGTGCGGATGGGAACTCCACCTGTTTTGTCATCTTGCATTCTTGTAACGATGTCTTCAATCTGTCAAAAGAAAGGAAAGACTTTGTGGTTCATGCAAAATGGTGACTTTAACACTTACATACCATGAGTACTTGGGAGCCCTGCTGGTAGAATGGGTTTCAAATATACCACGTGTATTACTGCACAAACACGGAGGTAGAGACACTGCTACCTGCCCAAATTGAAACCCTGAGATTAGAAACCATGAGATAATATAGACTAGCTTTGAAGACAGTGGTTGGATACTGACTATCTAACTGCAACTGTGTTTTTTTTTTGCTGACCAGGGATGATAGAAAGGTGGTGTTTGCTCCACAGATGAACTGGACTGCACTTCAACCAGTTTAAGGAGGTTCACATCCAGTCCACTTTCCCCTCTGCTCCCACATTAATTTGAATCCTCAATACTGTAACCTTGGGAGAGCTTTCATTTTCCAAAGGGTCCCGGACAGTCACCAACCTTCTATGGCTTGAGAAGAGTCTAAGATGGGACAGTTGCAGGAGGACTTCCCCTGCCTCATTTTTTGGCTAGAATGCTACATGTCCCATGGTCAGCACACAAAGTAAATACTATTATAGAGGAAAACTCGTTGAATTTTCAAAGCCAAGCTACCTTTTAGTTCACAGGCACACACAATCTATCACATACAGAAAGATACACGATCATCTTCAAAAGCCATGGCAATCAGAGGATCCAATTACTGGGGGAAGGAGCTTAATCCTCCTCCTGCTTACTCTGAAACGGCAAGGAATTTTTGTTCTTTTTAAGGCTACTTGCCATGCATTTACTTGAAGGCAACGCCAGGGAGAACAAAAAGAACATAAGCACAGTGCAGAAATTCAGTATCTCCAAAAACTCCCTATAAGTTAATAAGGTCTCAGAAGCCCAACAAAAATAACCCCAAAGCTGTTGTCTCTGTTAACTCAAGCAATCAACAGCACAGCCCCACCCGCTGCTGTTGGCAGGTGGCCGAGGGCAGCCAGACAGGGAGCACAGCCCTGATTTTACCTAAAGATTTTCTCCTCACAGATGCTACAAAACAGAACCACAGCAGAGCAGTTACATGATGGGAGCATGGCCCCTCTCTTTCCTAAAGTCAGCCTAGAGCTCAACATGCTCTCTTCATCTCTGGGAAGCCGTTTCATTTACATACGCAAGTGAGTATTTTTCACAGATTTAACACCTACATTTCAAAACAAGTTTAATTTCAAGTCTTCCCGAGGTGGTAAGACAATCTCGCTGCCAACTTCAGGCACTGAATTTGATCGCTGTGTTTTTAACCTCAGGTTACCACTTAACTGAACTGTTCACACCTTGTTTATATATTACTTTTAATTTAACACGTCTTAAACAAATTCTCAGTGGGAATGAAATCACAAAGATGAAAATATCCTGACATTTTCAGTATATTACATGAGCTTTGGGTACTTAGACAGTTAATTTGTGGTAGAATAATGATACTTTCCCCACAAAAGAAACACCATGAAAATTAATACCACTTTTCCCTTTTGCCAGAGTCTTATGCAAAGTTGTTTGCTGATCAAAGCGTTGGGCTTTTTTTCCAGTATGAGGATATCTGGAGAGGTAACTGCTCTGCTAAACAGTGGACAAAAAGCATTTCATTTTGTTGAGAGAAGCCTACCAGCATCACTTGTTATCAACCCAGACCTACAAGGCTACAGCACTCCAGCATCAGACCTATGGGGTGACAGGGCAGCTCAGTCGCCTGCGAAGCACGGACACAAAATCTCAGAATAGGTCAGGCCAAAAGGCACCACAGTTGGTCATCTGGTCCAACCTTCCCGCTCAAGCAGGGTCATCCTAGAGCAAAGGGCGCAGGATTGCATTCACGTTCTTGAATGTGGGGGAGACTCCACAACCTCTCTGGGCAATCTGTTCCAGTGCTCAGTCACCACACACTAAAAACGCTTTTCCTCATGGTCAGGTGGAACTTCCTGTGCATCAGTTTCTGGCTATTGCCTCTTATCCTGTTGCTTGGCACCACTAAAAAGAACTTGACTCTGAGTCTTAGACTCCATCCGAGAAGGTCAGCCAGACTAAGAACTGTTTCCACAAGACAATGGAAAACCCTCTGTGTTACCAAATCCTTATGTGTCTTCACCTATATGTACTTGTAGCTGACATCACAGAAAGATTTTTCCATGCATATTAGGAAGAAACTACTCTGAAATGTGCTTTGAGTACCCCATGTCTCCAGGAACACTTCAGGGCTTCAAGAATCATAAGAAAAATGTTTGGTAAAACTGTTGCTTCCTCTTTTTCTATTTGAATGAAAAGTTCTGAATGGAAAATGAGCTAAAATAATTACTTCAGTGTAGGAAAATAAACTGTTTACTCTTTTGCTTGCTGTAAGCTAAAGGAACCCCAGCATTATTTATACTATTAATATGACATAATATCATTATATCACGGCAAGAAAAGTTCTATTTCAAGCAAAATAAAGCTTTAATTATCTCAAATGAAAGATATATTGTTTTTACCTAAACTATTCCCCATTTCAATCAATCAAGCAGGCACTGGTGTCTCAGATTGGGCCATTAATTTCAATTTCAGTTACAATTACAAATACCTACAGCATTTTTAAATAAAAAATAAACAAAGCTACCCTAGAGATAACTCTTTCCCAAAATGTTTCTTCTTGTCTTCTAGCCTGACTACACTACTGGAATTTACTGTTCTCCTTGTTTCAAATTGTTGGGTGTTTCTTTTCTCCTTCCCTTTCTACTCAAATGCCACATCTCCATTCTCTCCTGTCCTCTCCTCTGATCCAGACATGAATACAGATGTCATCCTCCTACAGCCTGCCCAAAATTTTCAGTCTGCTACCCAAGAGCCCACAGGATTACACCCCCCAGGTTGTATATGCTCTTTCCATTCCCAACATGCTTTTCTTGTGCTCTCCAGCAAATTTCTGCCCTGCTCGAAGAGGACAGTATGGCATACTCAAAGAAATATTTTATGATAATTTTATCCTTTCCTAAAGTTATAATCATATTTTAATTAAAATATTAAAAATCTGTATCTAGCAGTGTTTCTAGGTTTTGTTCAATTTGCCACAAAGAGAAGATCTGACCCTTTACAGCAGCCTTTGTTTTGCACCCACCCAATGCTTGCAGATATTACGACCCTGGATTCAAATTCCTGCTGAGCTACGGAAATATTTCACAAAATAAGTGCTACAGTGACAAAGCAGAAAAAAGTGATCATTAGAGCTTCGAGCATGGAGAAAAGCAAAGAGGGAACATGAAGTGTGAAGGTTATTTTCATCAAAGCTTTTCATCTTAACTTTTAAGAGCAGAGCGTTACCTAGACACTTGAGTGCTAATGACTCTCCCTTTAGCTTCTGCATGTCATTAAATACCCCTTAGGCCTCCCTCGCTGAAGACAGGGAAGGAGAGTCTTTGGACAGCTCATTTCATTAGGCTAGGAGGCAGAAAAAAGTGCAACAAAGCATTCCTCATTTATCTCTCCTAAATGAGCAAGTTTCAGTGAACTAACTTCTGCCCAACAGAGAATGAGCAATGCTTTTTTGGTTTTTCTACTATGCTAGGGGTCACTGCTATTTCAATCTAGTCTGATTTTGTAAAGGGAATTGTTATTCTTCCCTCCAAGTGAATTCTGCGTCAGTATCTCCACAAGAAAGCCAGAGAAATTCATGTATCTACTGCCACTGTTAGCTACCCACTGTAATGTATGCCTAACAAACTAGATCTGCTTTTCCTCCTGACTGGTTGCTGACAAGTCTGCTCCCTACATTTATCCAGAATGTTTTTATTCCTCATTATCCCACTCTCAATGCATTGAAAAGGGCTTCTGGCTCCAGGACCACATTAGTGGAAACAAACTACTGCAGGTCGTTTATGAGGAGTTTATGTTTATTAACAGAGAGCATATTCTGTTACACAGAATGTGATGGGAATTTAATGCATATATTGCTAGTATTCAGTTAGACCTTCTTTCCCACTATCAGCACTTTTGCTGGCCTAAGGAGACTGAAGGCACAAAGTAGAAGAACTGGAATTTCTGTCAGTGCCAAGATGTCTATCACTGGAAGATGCGAAGTCCTTTTTCTGAGCCAGGACAGAACAAAAGATTAGATTTGTTGATGCATTAGAATAACTAAGTCATAATACAACAACAAATGTAACAAACACAGCCTGGCCACTTTGGGTCAGTGTCATCCCAACATCCCGCTACCATTGTAAGAGGAAAAACAACTCTCAACTTTGCAGTAGCTTTTCTTTCTCCCAGCACCAAGGTGAAGCAGACACCCCTTCTGCTGCAAGTTAGCACACACAGCCTTGCTGAGCCCTGGTCAAGGCCTTGAAGGTGTCACGCTCAGGGAAGGGCAAGTTAGACACAGAGAAGGAAAGCTACCAGTTCCCACCTCCCACAGCCCCACACCCAGACACCACCAGCAGCTAATGGAACTCCCTGGCCCAACTCACTCAGTTGTGGCTGAGTGACACATAATAATATCAGAGGCCCTCAGGGTCCCATTTTTCCATTTTATTTTGTGAGTTAGTGAGGAAAACAGTGCCCTTTTCATATTCCAGCATCCGAGTTAGATGTACATATTCCCTCAGACCCTGCAGGAAAGCTCCTGCTGCCTATT
Organism: Chloropsis cyanopogon; assembly: GCA_013400585.1. Lineage (NCBI taxonomy): Eukaryota > Metazoa > Chordata > Aves > Passeriformes > Irenidae > Chloropsis > Chloropsis cyanopogon. The sequence goes on along the minus strand of WEZZ01015555.1, from coordinate 112,361 downwards.
TCTGAATATTTCAATATGTACCAGGTGCCTGTCTGATTACTCACAGCAGCTACTCTACCCCTGGGGCCTCCTGTCACCAGCTAACCTGGGGCTGGAAAGTCTCCAAGCATCACTCATCAGTGCCAACATTAAATGTATAGGGTTAGGGAGAGCACTGTGCTGTTGCAAAGATCCTCTCTGACCTGGCCAATGACAGCTCTCATGCATACTGGGGGAGCTGGATGGTACCAGGAGCAAAGGATCCATCTGTTATCAGCTAGCATGATGGCAATAATTATGAGCATATTTGATCTTTTCACTGAAATACAAGTTTAAAAGAGCCTGTTTCTCACAGTGCCAGCTCTTACTCCCATAAGTGCCTCTGACACTACTGGTGTGCCTGCGCATTCTGCACCTGCTGACTCCTGCCACACAGCCCACGCATGCACAGACAAGGAAAGTTAATTTGACAAGATGCCTGAAGCCAACTTGCTTCACTGGTCCAGACAATTTCACTCTGCTCAAAAAACAAGAAGAAAAAGCTGAAAAATAAGGGCTATACAGCTCCCTTTGACACCCTCAAGGGAGAAAGAACAATCTTGCCTCTAAGACAAGGCTGGAAAGCGGCAGAGCAGCACTGCCGGAAAATTGTGGTGTGGCCCTCAGCAATCAGCATCATCTGCTTCTGTCCAAGTCTCCTCTCCTGCATGACAGAGATAATACTGAACCACACAGGGGTGCTGAGACTTAATTCAAGGACTTGGGATGCTTCAAATAGCAGATGCCACACAACTACAAAAGACATGCTCCCCATCTCTGACAACCTTTCCCAGTCCTAGGAAAACCAAATGGCAGCAGAGCACGGATGTGTCACCTGGCAGGGCCATTTGGCTGCTTCCCACCTGACCAACGTCCAGTGACAGCTGAAGTCAGGCCACTTGTGGAACTTATGCTCTTCCTGATGGAGTTCTCTCTGCTTCCTTTTAAATTTCAGAGCTCATTTCAGACAAAGGCAGAGTATACCACATACCTCCCTCAATTTTGAGTGTGTTTCAGGGAGTGTTAACTGTGATCTTCAGATGTTTTTTGGGATGGTGAAACAGAGCTAATAATGTCACCTTGAAACTGGTAACATGCTTTAGCATTTATATATCTCTACTGTCAATAGGAGGGTGCCAGTGAAGAACAACCACCAAGGCATTTGTCATGATTAATTGTATGCTGCTGCTAATCTAGCTAGAGCTTCACAAAAGTGAGCATCTACTCACAAGTCCTCACATGGAGGGACAGGTTTCACCACATCAACTGGATTATACAAAACAACCCCTGAGGGAAAACTGTGACACTTACTCAGCTGCTGAAGTGCAACACCAGAGTCTGGAAAGTACCAGGCAGCAGTTTTTTGATCAGACCATGCCTCCCCTAACACAGCCTACAGCGTCAGCTCTGCACAGCACCCCAGCTCAGGCCTGGGCTGCGCTACAAGAAAACATAGTCACGGAAAATGAGAGCTAGAGCCATTCCCCTCAGGCACTCTATGTACAGTTGGAAAACAGGGTTTGATATTCAGCAGAAAAAAAAAAGGCATAGCAAATTAATTCAGCAAACAGAGATTCTCCAAACGAGCTGAACTAATGCAATTTTCTACCTCCCCAAAAATCAAGCTTTTTAGCCCATCAGTGTCAACAGTGAGAAGCAAAAGACATCAATGTGTCAGTGTTATGCAAACTCAATTTTTCATTAAAAACATTTTGACAGACAACTCCCAATGAGCTCAATTTCTACATGAGCTATAATTGCTTAAAAGAGAAAGCTATTTTGGCATGTTAGAAAGCTGTGTAAAAATAAAAAACTCATGCTCATTGATTGTGCTATTGTAATTACAGTTACAAGTGCTTGGGCCTCTGTTCCACTGTGCATCATAACAGAAGTGTCTTGTGAACAGTGGTGCATTTTTTCCCCATGCTTTCTACATTTATGGCAAAGGTGCCACATATATGCTCATAATCAGCTTGAGAGATCTGACACCTTTGAAAGAACAACTGCTCCAATTAGAAACCTTCTAAGGCTAGCTCCAAAATCGACCAAATATTTACTTTGTTCCATAAGCAGAAGTGTTAGGCTTTTGAAAATAGTAGAAAAGTATCATAAATATCCAATGAAAAGACAATACAAATTTTAAATAAAACCCCAATGGAAACCAAGTGGACACAGAATTGTGACAGAGGTGTGAAGAAAGTAACACTTAAAAAAAAATTACCACCGCTGCCACACAGTATTTATTGAATAGATTTGGCTTTTGTGTAACTTACGAACTATGCAAATCTATGCGCAGAAAAACACATAAATGTAAAGATTATTTCAGCCAGGAAACCTGTAGGATGGAATGATCTACACACTGTTTCTCAGTGTGTCATCTGAATTGAAGGAATCACCACTTTGGGGGAAAAAAGGAAGAAGTTAGTCCCTGTGTCTATTTAACAATGTTGCTAAGGGAAGGCACTGGTGCTGGCATCGTTTGGGCTGTTTGTATCTGCCAGCTTGTGACAGAATGGAACCTCCCAGACCATTTTTCACAGGCCACCAGCCACCTAGTACTAACTGCATCTGACCATGCCATCCTCAGCAAGATTTGAATGGATAAACCTGGAGTGTTCTGCAATGATTATCTGCAGCAAGAAGACTGAATCAAAACAAAGCAGCAGCATGGGTTGAAATACGAAGAGGAAGTTATAACAAGAAATCTAGAGTTGTACTTCTGGTAATATATGCCCCATAGTCCCCATATACTAATAACAAGAGGTGTTTGGGGGAGCATAGGAGTCGATGCTTTTCTTTGATGTGGCTTACTGAAGTCACTGACTGCAGGGACTGACAGCTTCCTGCTGCCTCGCTCCAGCCGGGGTCCGACGCACGAGCTGCCATGGAAACAGTAGAGATTTTCTCTCCTGTTGCATCACTGCACTGAATGTAAAACTGAGCAGGGTAAAACTCTCCAGACTGCTCATACTGTGACGAATGAAGAGCAGAGCAGACGTGCTACCACAGCCCACGTGGGGACTACTGCAGCAGGGCTGGGTGCTGTTCATGACCTGGCAGAGCCCCCCACACACACGTTCAGGCCCCTTGTCCATCCCACCACAGGCAGGGCACTGGGTGAAGCCCATTAACGGAACCTCAGGAATGCTCAGAAGCAAATCTGTGACTCTGCTGCCATCCAAAATAACCCTGCACAAACCAACTTGAATTGACAAATTCCAGAAGTAAGTTTAGTTTCAACAGCTTTGATTTTGCCAGGTCTTCTTTTGGAGACTAGCTCCCACACCCTGAATTTCACTTTGAATTCTGGCCATCAATTAATCATTCTCATGCAGGACAAAACTATGTTGAACCTCGTGGGTTTTTATTCTAAAACAATTGAGAAAGCTTCTGAAATCTTAAATCTTCCAGCAACATTGGGTTGGGTCTCCAATTTGTAATATTATTCAAGGAGAATTATTCAAGCCACTTTAGAAGCAGCACATAAGAATCTTAGTATTACACTGGTCTGTGCCTGACCTGGCATGAGAAAACAGCACCTCTCTCCCCCCATGTGATGCTGAACCAAAGATTTATAAACACAAAGAGGAAGCCCACTTTCCTCTGGAGCATGAAATTTAAGGCACTTTCAAGACAGAAAAATGCCAGACAATAGTGGGTCACTGATCTGTTACTTGCAGGAACTTGCAGCACCCCAAATCTTGCTAAAGTGAAGAGCTGGTTAGGACTGCACCCAAATCACTTCAAACCAAATCCACAACCCCAAATGAACTCACATCCACACTTTCCAAAGCTGAGAATTGGACAATATTCTCGAGGCCCATCACCCTACTCAGGAGCTGGAATCACAGAGCTGCCCACCTTCCACCCCAGCTGTTTGAATGCAAGGCAGGAGAGGAAAGGACTATCCAGCCACTTTCTTCTCAGCACCACTGGCACGTGACAGTGAGCCTTCCAATGCAACAGGGTGCAAAAGGCCCTCCCTGGGTCTGGCAAAAAATTACTTCAAACAACACTGAGCAGAGGTAAAAAGACAAGTTGTTCCTCATGAGTGTTTTCCCCCTTTGCAGCAAATGCAGCAACTGCTACCTAACTGTTCTAAAGTATTTCATTAAATATATTATTTATTGAAATGAAATACAGATGCATAAATATAAAGCAGATAAGAAGTTGGGATGCAGATGGTGGATGCTCAATCAGGGTTTTGGCATTGCTACTGCTATCTTTAAATATCTGAATAATGATGAGCATTGTATCACCTCAAACACTCAGAGAAGGCTGTGTTGTTCTCTGGGTCACACTTTTTAAAAGCAGAATAGATTTTCACAAAGTCTAACAAATCTTTAACAGGGAGAAAACTCTGCATTTGAAGGGGGAGAAAATTATCTGCTGCACTCCTGATCTTATTCTGCATACAGGGGAAGAAAACAGAAAACCCCATCCAATTTAAAGTGGCTTTTTTCTACATAAAATGCTAAGGTCTGAATTTGCACTTTGATTTAGACCCCACAGCTGAGGGCAGATTTGTGTCCACATCCTTGTGAAAGGGCAGAAGGGTATTTGCAGTGAAAAGGAGGACACATGAATCACAAGACAAGACTTTTGCACTGTGGACTTCTTGATGCAATCTGAGCTTCATCAAATCACTCTCAACTGCTGGCAAAATAAGATGAAACTAAGTAGGACAAACTTGAGAACATTATTATTTAATAAAAAATGCAGCATACTACCATTTTCTATTCTTTTTGCAAAGCTCCATAATGATGTTCCTAACTTCTCCCACAGTAGTGGAGATACTTGGAGCCATGCAGGAAATAGTTTGTAAGTTATTTCTGGCATGAGACACAAAAGTTGAGGTTTACTGTTCCCTGCAGGGAAGCTGTAGCACTGGCACCAAATCTCTACCCTTACCTTTCCAAATGAAATGATGAGAGAAACTGTCCAGCATATCTCTTCTTTCAATTTTGACAGGCTCCTGTGGCTTAGCTAAAAGAAATTATGCAGAAATATATACTTGCTCACAAAACCAAATGTTTTTCTTCAAAACAGCAATGAAGTGGGCCTTCAGGAATCTTTTTCTACCTTTTTTTTCAAGCATTCCTCGGTGTATGTAATACTGTGACACATAATACAGTGTGACAGGTCATTTCATGCATCATTTAATTCTTTGCACTGCAAAGTGCCCTACCACAATAAAGATAAGCTACATCCCTCTTGCCCCCAAATGCTGTTGATGATACAATGCAGAGAAGTTTATAAACTATAGGAAAGACAAAAAACCCTATTCAGCACAATCAAAAGGGTGTATATGGTTTCTCTCCCTCTCCTTGTGATAGTGTCACCTTGAAATTTCTAATATTGTTTTTATACATAAAAATAATAAAAAAACTACTCAAGAAAAAAAGGCAAAGACACAGAAAAACCCACCAAAGTTTCCACGCAGCATGAAAAGATACCACTGTAAAAGCAAATGTAATTTTTTTTGAATTACAGAACAGAGGGAAAGTAGAGGTTTTGAGAAGATTCGTCACAGAGTGAAAGAATGTAGATTTAATTATTTTTGATACTTCAAAATCCATGTATTTTTTTGACATTGTTTTTTAATACCTTTTAAATACATCTATAAATAAAAGGGATTGGTTTATGACCACAAATACATACAAGATTAGCAGTGTTGGAAACACCTTGGTTTAGCCCACTAAGAGACAATGCTGAAGAGTTTAGCACTGTGAGACTTTCTGTACTAGCTTGGAAGGGAGTTCCAAACAAAAAGCAGTCCCACTGCTGTCCACCCCCACCATGGCTAAACACTCTGCAGAGTATGGATGCGATTTTCTTAGTGAGGTGATAGCATTTGGGCAGTTAACAATTATCAAAATGTTTTTCAAGTACTCTACTTCACTCTCTGATGTGTTAGTGAGCCGTAATAAAATGAAAAATGTTAGATAAAATTTAAAATCTGAGCATTAACCAAAGCAGATTGCACATTGTCTGACAAAGGTTATCTTCATTTGGCAATTCATTTATTCAAATATGCTAAATTATGCTGATAGGAAAGTTTGCATAACATAGGACTCAGAGAGGTTCTTTAACTGAGACACTCAAGTGCTTTGGTCCTTGACTTTGATAGCAGCCATTGCTAGAATGAAAAACCCAAACCTCACAGATTGCTCAGCAGAATGCATGCATTAAAAGTGCACATGATTCTCATAACATGATCATCAGTACAGGACTTGTTAACATTTTCATACACTGAAGCTATCACTTATTATGCCAAGATTGACTGGTGCTTTCCCTTTGGCAAAAAAAAATATTGCAAATCGAAAAGTAGTTATGAGTTCTGCCACAACTCAACTACAATCCTCACCATGGATGAAGCTATTTACCTCAGCACCAATTTTATGATTTATTCAGTGGTTTCATTGCTGTTAGCTCTGAACTTTTTAATAATGATATTGCTAAAGACAAAAAAAATTATAACACCTTAGAAAAATAATAATTTTTCTTCTTCATATAAAAAGAGATATAAATTTCACCTCCCTACTCCTAAAGTTTTCCTTCCAAATTCCTGCTAATAATAAATCAAAGAACACATTGCAGCAAACATGTGACAGTTAATAAAAATGATGCCACATCAGCTTTGTTTTCAGATCTCAGCCTCAAACTGCTGTTTGATACAGCTCTGGCATTTAATGCAGCTAATGCACAAATGAGGCTCTGCTGTTTTAACCCCCTATTTTACAATACTTGTTGAAAATTTTCCAAAGAGAATCATAGGTGTCCCAGCTCAGCAGAAGACTCATGCACTTTTCTTGCGCAGAAATGGCTAAATATGAACCCTGCCAGAGACACTGATTTTAAAGGCTTTTACGTCTTGACACCCAACCACTATTTTTCCTAGTTTGAGGGGAGGATGGGGAAGAACTACATGTGCATTGGAAGTCAGAAACTCTACAAAGAAAGGTATGCTTACTTTTGGTACTTTATGATACAATCTTCTCTCCAGGGGACTGTGTAAGAGACAACTGAAGACACAGCTCACAACACAGAACTGCCCAGCAAGAACACAAGGTACTTTTGCCTGCCTCTCCTGCCAGCAGACAGCACAAAAGGCCATCTCTGGCCCTGTAATGCCAACTTGCTGTTTTATTCACTAGGAAAGGACAGGAAAGAATAAAAAGAGCAGACACTGCATCCTGTGGCTACAGCTTGGTGGCTGTTCCAACACATGAACACATCAAATGAGGGAGAGTGAGCTGCCTCCAGAATATGAAACAGCTACTCTTGCCCTTTTTTGGATCACTGTCATATGATATCTCTATCTACACATGGGGGGAATTTTCTTCCTTTCAAATGAAGAAAGCATTCGCTCGAGAACATAAAGAGTAAATAATCCTTTTGCACAACACACATAATTTTGCTCATGGATTTTGTGTTCAATTAGCTCTGTTTTCATGGTGTGGAGGGAAAACATCTAGCACAGGTAATAACACCATAAACATACTAAATTTTGTTATGCAGGAGCAACTGGTTCTACAACACAGTTTTGACTTCAACTCCGCCTTACTTTCCCAACCAGTGGCTTCTGTACTAGTACACTTTGCTTGTAGAATATTGTTTGGTTATAGAAAAAAATGTTAAACACTTATACATCTCAGCTGTATAAGAGTGGTTAGCCAAAATATCTTTTTCATTACATTTTTAATGTTAATTCCTGATGCCAAAAGATGGAATTGGTAAATACATAACTATGTTACAAGAGTTATTTTTTTTAATTGTAGAATGGCAGCTGAGAGACAGATGTGGTATTTGGTTGTAGTTCACATGGAGTTAATTACTGAAACAGAGTAACATAGTAAGAACAATACATAAACATGAGTTTTAAGCACCTAGAGTCACAATATAAATCACAGATCACATTAAAATTATTTACCTTCCTCATTCCGGGATGGAATGAAAGTAATTTTACATACAGATGGGAAATACATTTATTGGTTCTCTAAATACACTGGGATCATTGTTTTATGATGCTTAAATTGTTTTCCCATTCCGGCTTTTTAATAAAAATTAGAATGGGAAAACAATTTAAGCATCATGAAACAGTTAGGATCACTTAGGATCCTCAGAAATGTGACTTTTGACTTTTCGATACAAATGAGTTACATGTTAGCATGCCTGACTTGTACCCCTATGCTATTAAATCTTCTTAGTGCCAACTCTTGACACTAGTGTTTCATGGTAAATCATTGGCAAAAGTGTATAAGGGGGTTTCACTTTGCCATAAAATCATCTTCCTACCAGCTAAGGTCACTGAAGTGTTGATTTATTCACTATTGAGGGAGATTCAAAGTCTACCTAGTCTATAATTTCCTTTTTCTAAGGTATTATCTCCCAAGTTTTTTCTCTGTTCAACTACAAAGCAACAAAAGTAGCTCTGAAACAAGATTAAAAGATATCTACCATGCTTTCCAGCAACTCATGTTTCAGTGCACTAACTTAAGAACAGAAACAAAAGTACTATATTTATTCTTGTTAATAAGAACAAAACTTGCACAAAGAAATTTATTTAGTGCTTCCTTGTCTCACAAAAAATAATACATTTTTAATCATAAATTCAACCCTAAACTTAAACTATGTAGTTCTGCAGCACTGGGTTGGGTTTCTGTAACTTTTTTTTCCCAACTCACATAGCAACAAAAAACCCCAACAACAAAAGAACTCAAGAAACTTACTCCAGAGTATTTTTTCCTTTATGTTCCTCCCTCCTCTGCAACCTGTTGTACTCCTTATCCATCCTGGTTTGATCTTCCATCCAACTGCCAGATTCTGCCCCTAAGGCTCCACTATCTCCCTCCTTCATTTGTGCAGTTGTCCAAGGATTTGAGGACATGCAGTTCTTAAGGGATAAGTGCTGTTTGCATTGAAATATGGTGCCACATTTCACTCTCATTAAATTTTACACACATGAAAACTAGATAAGCAGCTCAGGAGCCTTCTATCTGAAACCTTTCCTGGGCAAGGAGAGGAGTAGGGTAACCATGAGTTACCTTTCAAACTGAAAGCCAAATGCGGCAGCTCACACCAGCACTGCAGCGGAGAACTGCTCCCTCCTGGACTGCAGCTCTGAGGTGGAAGATGGTGCTGGGACAGGAAATGGTAGGTGGAAAAAGCACTTCCTGCAGCACCAAAGGTGCAGCCACTCCACCATCAGTCACAGGGAAAGAGAAGTGACTTGGACTAGTTGGACTGTGTCCAACATCAGGCAGCAGAAAAAAACATGGCTGGGCTCCGAGCTCAGTGCTGCTGTACACTCTGCTTACTGGATTCATGAAGTTTATGGTGCTATTAGTCTTTGTCTATTACCAGAGGAGATTAACACAAATAAATAAGCAAAAACTTCTTTTTTTAGTGTCTGTCCCTTTAATTAGCTGAACACCATAAATAGATGCTTCATGTTTAAACATCTTGATTATAGACTTCTGGGGGGACTTTGTTCTTAACCGGCTAACAGAGAGCAGATAAAGATGTTTAAGCTACAACCTAGCTTTGATGAGCATTTTTCATTTTGACCAGCTCCCAAAGCCAAAAAATTATTATATTTTTCAGGTAGATTGAATAATGAGCTTTTCAGTAAGCTTCAGCAACACTTCAGAGCAATTCAGTTACTCTCCTCTCTTGCCACTTCTACAAACTGAGCAGTTTCTTGCTTTGATATGATGTCTTTTTTGTTAAGATGGAAAGACCAAATGTGGATCCTTCTATTAATACATGAACCCTGCAACTTGCAAAAAGCCAAGAACACTTATTTGAAGTAAAATGCTTCTCTAAGGACAGATGCACATAATTCTCACCTGTGTGAGCATGCTTGGCTAATAAAAAATATATGCATGTATGCACACCTACTGTAAAAAAAAAATCAAACTTCAAATATGAATGAGCATAAGTCAACTGAAATTTCTTTACTCAACCACAGCTGAATGCTGGGTATATTCATGTTTTCACAAGAAAAACTAAATGCAAAAGGTATACCATGAACTACTTCTCTTCACAATTTTTAATAGAGAGAATTCCTTTAGAAGTAATGGTTTATGTTCTACATAAATGGGACAAACTAAGAAAGTAAAGAAATCCTCTGAAATAAGTAGTTTTGACAGATTTTTCCACTACTTACTTTACCATAAGTCAAAATGAGTGAGCAGGATTTGTTACTTCATGCTAACAAACTTCATAAAAAAAAAAAAAAAAAAAAAAAA
>WEZZ01015555.1:69071-102076 GCA_013400585.1 Chloropsis cyanopogon | reverse complement strand
AGATTTTTTTATTTAATAAAAAAAAAAAAAAAAAAAAAAAAAAAAAAAAAAAAAAAAAAAAAAAAAAAAGCAATGCTAGCGAAAAATCAACAGGAATTAGACACTTATCCTCTATCTAACATGTCTCACAACACTAGCTGTCTGAAGCACAAAGGCAGGAAACACAAGACTGCATAAATCTGTTATTTAAGCAGGGTGGTAGGGCAACAGAATCCTTATACCTGGAGTCAACTCAGCAAGACACAGCCCAGTGTTTCTACCCACCAGTAAAACATTCATACGAAAATTATTATTAATGGCTGAGTAACTGGATAAAGAAGTTTTCAAAAAAAATATTCTCTGCAAGCCCTCTTCAGTTTTGTACCAATATCAAGTGGCCCCTATTAGTGCTAGGAAGTATGCATGAAAAGAAACAAGACCCGACAGCCCGGAGATCAGCAGCTCTGGCTCCACGCTGGCCTCTGCACCTGCCTCAGCTCAGCAGTGCACAAGAGCTCTGCAGGAGCAGGGCGGGAGAGGAGGGTGGAAGGCCATCAATAATTCATGGCTGAGCTGCCAGGCGGAAGACAAAGGGACTGCACACTGCATGGTGATTTCAAAGCTGGCCTTCTTGAGAGTGTTCAAGGCTGTTAATGTGAGGATGGCCAGCAGGTATTTACTGGCATCTTCCAGCACATAAATGAGCTGCTGGAAGGGGCTTACACGACTGCATCCAGACCTGAGCAGTTCTCCAACATGCTTGCTGAGATGGGTTGGTCTCTACCAGCAATTCAACACCAATTTGCCTCCTTTCACATTCAGGAATCAAGTTCATAATCAGAGAGGTCTGACTGCTTTCTCACATTTAACACTGTTATTAGAATTAGGCTTCTGATATATAGGCTATTGACAGGTTTTCAGGTCAGGTAACTAATACTGCAGAATAAACAAAAAACAAGACAGTCATAGATCTTTATTCTCTGTTCATAGTCCTTACTCAGACAAAAGATTAGCCACCAACTTACATGTATCATTTGTCTGGTCACTTCTGTTGCTATTCTGAATCCATGGAGTCAGTAACAGATTTTACAATGTAATATCAACTTCAATATACCTGGATGCAAAGATTTGTGTCACTCAATCACTGCATTGTCAGCCTCTGAATTTCAGGTCACCCTGAGGGTTTAATGCTCATCTTCCTGGTGTTAGCTGTTTCCCATCTTGTTTAGATTTCTGTCCTTCCCACTACCCTGTTACTAGCAACAAGTGACTGCCACAAGCATTTTGCCTTTGCTTTCCGGACGTAGTAAGAAACAAATTTGGATTCTCTTACTTGGGAACATGCAGCTCCTCTTTACTGGTTCCCTGGACTTCAGAGGAGGTTACTTCCCACCTCGCTGCATCTTTGCCTCCAAGTGCCTCAGCCACCTCATCTCTTTTGTCACCCTGCTCCCCACCACACACCTGTTCCTCTGAGAGTACAAGAACGTGTCACTCTCTAGTCCCAAGCTTGGAGAGCTCTCTGGGAAGTACCAAACATGCTCAGGAGGAAGAGGGCTCCAAAAACCACTGCTCATTCAGTCTTGCTTTATATATTGGATGCTCCCTGTAAACTCGCTGTTTGTACAGCTTTTGAACCCACTGTCACACCCACATTTGGCGGGGATGGGAGATATCAGATACAATTACAATTCTACAAAAACAAGTGGTTACATATTAGAGAGAGTTCATCCTTCATGTTGGTGCCGTGGCTGTGGGAATTCCTGCACTGAGCACCGAGCACCCATCTGCCTTCAGACGACATGCACACAAGAAAAACCTTATGTACAACCCAGGTATATGGGAACAGCTCCTGCTAAAACTTGCAGCCAACTTGGAGATGCAAACCTGAGCGAAGCTGTACTTCTGTTACTCACCAGACTACCTAACATACCTTTCCTCTCTCAGCAGTCTACAGTGCACCCAGTTTGAGACCAGCACCAGTTACATGCCTCCATGCCAGTTCAGGGATATTTGTTCTTGCCTCTGCTTCAGAGCTTGCTGCCCTTGCCAAGGTTCCAGCACACCTGGCAGTGAATCAGGACACAGGAAAAGCTGTACTTGTAGTACACAGAGTTAGAAGACAGCTGCTTATAAACATTTGGGGTGCAGGAGAGGGCAAATTCTTGAACAGAAAGACAAACAGCCAAAGTTCATTATATAAAATGCATTTGGTCATCTGAGTTGGGTTATTTGAGTTGAGAAACTCACATGAAGTTTTCCCTCAACTTCAGAGAACAGCAAAAGTTACATTGTTTTCAATATGAACAATACATGCTTCCAACCTTAATCACAAATGAAAAAGGAACTATCACCTTAATAGCTAAGTGCCACTGGGTACCTCCAAGTTAATGTTTGCTTATCATTAAGGTAGCTGTCCTGGAGACTTCAAACACTGCAGGAATCCATATTTGCAGTTTTACTCAATCAACGCTGAAATACTCATTCACATAGCACAAACACAGGTATGTGCCCCACATTCACCATCACTTTTCACACCACCTTTTCTTGTGGCAGATTTAAGAACAAATGACAAATTTGTGACACCTCCAGCAACTCCTCCCTGTTATTAGAAATTAAACTGCTCAGTTACCATATAGTATCTTTCAGTGGTTCTAATTCTGAGAGGGTTTCCATGTTCATGGGAGTTTCAATAGGCATTGGGCCATGAAGTTTTTCTCCATAAAATACCATAACATATTTCAATTTGTTACTCCTTTATTATTAAAAAACTCCTCTTGATGATAATCTCAGGTTCTCCATATATTTTTACATTCACATCTCCAAGTATTTTCTGATAATTTTCATTGATAAGTTTGCATTTCATCACTGTTCATGAGCATTTCAATGAAAGTGTAATAACTCATACCACTGAAGCTGTGTGCACAGCTTGTCCACTCCTCACAGCACTGTTCCTACGTATGTCAATCTTAGGTATATAGAAAATTTCAGGTCGCTTCTTCACCAATTTATTGGGAAAATATNTCACTGTTCATGAGCATTTCAATGAAAGTGTAATAACTCATACCACTGAAGTTGTGTGCGCAGCTTGTCCACTCCTCACAGCACTGTTCCTACATATGTCAATCTTAGGTATGTAGAAAATTTCAGGTCTTACCAATTTATTGGGAAAATACTGACAAAGTATTAAGTAGATATTTACAGTATGCTGAGTATTACCTAGCTGAAAAGATGAGTTTAAAGGATCTGTGATGAAGGCAGGAATAAATTCATGCCAATCTATGGAACTAGGCTGGCTGCCACCACCAACAGCTATGCTTTGGCCGATAAAAGTCTTTGAGCAACAACAATTGCTATATGCTCTGCACAAGGAAGTACAGAAATGAATTATCTACAAATAGCATGATTCTGAATTGCTGTTGAATTTTTCTTTTCTACAGCCTTCCTCAGACCTCTTACATTATTTAAAACTAATGATGTTTCAGTCATTCAAAAATGTTACATGTAACCTGGTTCATTTGCTTCATCTGAATGATGCTAAAGGCAACTTCTGGCATGCCCCAGTTGCTGAGCTCAAAACAATCTTTTTAGTGATGTATGCATGAACAGGGGGTTGCTGCTATATAGCTCTGTCCTAAATGGAAATATCAAAAAAAGCCTGTCTTTTTAGATTGAGACCTCTGGGAACTGAAAACTAAACTAGCATAAAATATCCTTCTCTCCCCTTCTTTGAGGTGAGACACCTGGTCAGTGGCTGCAGATATAGGCAGAGGTGAGCAGTGGGACGCTGGAAGAGACCTTGCATCACAAATTGGGGACAATATATTTCAAAGTTTGCACTTGGCCTCCTATACTTGTCTTCTTGTCCTGGTTGCTGTTGCTTTATCTGCTAATTCTTTATCGTAATTTCCTCCTGTGGAAAGCAAAATGAGGAACCTCTCTCTTTCCTGCAATTTATTCAACCAACCAGCCTCAGCAGCTGAGGTCAAGTGGGGATAGAGCCAGAGCTCCTCTGCCAGCTCCCCCCCGTGGCCTGCTTTGCCCTCCACAGCCAGTCAAACGGGGCTGTGCAAGCAGCAGCTGGACTTGAGATGCTGTCTCTTAAAGCATGCTGTTGAGGGATCAATCTTATGCTCCATTTTCTTGCATGTCTCGGGTCAATCTGGCCTCTTAAACCAGTAGCAGCCCTTCGACAAGTTTTTATTTTTCTCAATAAGGATCTCAAGGAATTGTAGAAACACATGACTTGGATCTTTTTGTCTTTTAAAACAGAAATTTAGGAAAAATAAGTTTTGTCTTTTCAGTTTTATCTGTCTGCACAATTTTAAAAATAACTTGTGACTGTGCATGTTAGAGGATGCTGTTTCTTACAAACTTTTAGTGCCTATAGTACACTAAATTTTGTTTATGAATTAGGTTTTATCACACCAAGGCATAAGCAAGCTATAAATATAACACCAACTGCTACTACTCTTAGCTCTGGGAGTCCAAAACTTAGTCCAGGGACATTTCTAATTGCAGCTGACATGAACCTATGATTTTTGCTCTAGTTAACAGAATGTACAGTGAGCATCAAACTGTATTTTAGAAGAGAAAAGTTGCGTAACAAACCTATTCCTTACCTATCTGGCAACAGTTCAGTGACCTTCACAGCTGGGTGAAGAGCTACAGAAAAGCAAACCCCAAGACAATGGAGAGCCTCCCTGATCCAGTATAGACCAGGGATTTAAACCTGGTGTTTCCTTCCACTCACAGACAACAATCAGACATGAGGAGGAGAATTACTTGCTCATCTTCTCTTGGATTTTAAAGATGCTCCCCCAACACAACTAAAATTGAATGCCCAAATATCACTTGAACAGGTAAAATGTTGGAGCAAGCCCTGGCCTTTCACCATCTCTGCTCTTTCCTTGCCTCAGCCAGCTTCGAGGGGGAGAAAGGCCACCAGCATTCCAGCAACTGCCCAAGACTGGTGCTTTTTGCCAGTGAGCATTTCCAGCCTCTTAAAAAGAAAACCACTTGTTTCTGGATCAGGTCAAGGAAGACCCCAGTTCCTGCCACAGGCATATTGGGCCCCTGGGGACAGGCTGTGCCTCCTCAGTCCTGTTTGAGCATGCCACATATATTAATTATATTAATTACATGTATTAATGCAGATGAATTGAGTTTGGCTCACCCATCCATGCATGTGGGACAGCTAATGGAAATGGATTCAGCTTCCTGCACAGACAAGGCACATAAAATGACTCTTGCACAGCTAAGCTAAGTATCTTTAATTAGCAGCACACCTCCATTACAGGCTTTAAAAGGAAAATTCAATTTGCAGCTAATTTGAATGCTTTTTACAATCTTTAATTAGTAGCAACTATCTTACTAATAAAACTAAATACCTTCTGCACATGCTGTTACCTAAGAGGGCATGAGGTGCAGCTGCTCAGGCAATCAGCCTTTCACAAGAGCACTCCTGGGACAGCAACAGTGAGGAAACCTGGAGCCCTCCAAGGGACCACTGCAGCAGCTCCTTGCAGGGTGCCTGGCCAAGCCCTCTGTGCAGCTCTGCTCTTCACAGCTCCTTTGACAGGCTCTTCCAAGAAACAAAGAAGTATCATTTCTCTTGCAAGGATTTCCCAGCTGAAAGAGGCAGCTTGCCCTAGCCATAGCACTGTGTGACAAAGGAAAAGCTGTTGCATTGCCTTGCTCTGTCTCCGTCCCACCATGTTGAGCAGCTGCTCAGTGTTTCCAAGCTCATGATCTTCCCTGAGCAAAGAGGAACATTTGCAGATAGAGTGGGGCTGCTGCAACAATTTAGGACAACAGTTTAGGACATCAGTGCCCTTAGCTGTGTGTATGATAGGATTTGCAAATTTCCCCCAGAAAAGTCTCCAGAAGCAGCTCAGACTGCAGATTGTTTTCCTATGTCTTAGCGCAAACACCACCTCAGAATAGCTCTAATCTATTACACTGGGCTCTGAATAGGTGCAGCTAAGGCTGAGACCAATGCTCTTCCCAGTCTCTTGTGCAGAGCGTAACACACAGAGTAGCAACACCCGAAGCCACTCTAGCAAGGTTCCCTTCAAGCTCAGGCTACAGCAAGGTGAGGGTGAGAGAAGTGCAGCGGACACTTGCAGAAAAAAATTTTGTTTGTTCCATCTTCTGCTCCTCCTCTAGATCTGCCCTCTAGTACTGCAGTGGAGTTTTAGAGAAAGGTAACTGCTTACCAGCTAAAACACCTGCCTCTCCTCTTTTCCAGCTGTGAACCACCTGCAGTCAGAGCGTGGCAGGTGTGGCTGTCAGCATCTCTCTTGTTCTGCAGGTGACTCTGGTGACACCAGCCTCTAAGCAGTGAGTCATGGTCATCAGGTAACTTTGGCTCCCAGGTGGCACAACCCCCAAATCTAGTAACTTGAAAGCCTCAGAAGGCTAGGTAGATTGAAGTAGAGCAAGTCTGTCTGCACTGTGGGACCCTTCAGTCATGTTCTCCCTCAGGAGGAAGTCTACCAGCTGAGAGCAGGCTCACAAAAAACCCAAACCACGGCACATCTCTAGGATCTTCTTGTATCACAGAGGGCACATCTCTTCTGCACAGTGATTGGAAAAAAACCAAAAGCCTCACTTCTCTCAGTGTCTCAGCCTCCTTTAGAGCCTCCAGGCACCCGAACTTTGAGTGACACAACTTCAGCAATTTTCTCAAGTACAAGTTTTAATTGAGCAATATGTTCAGTTCATCAAAAAAAGCCTGCATTAGCAAATATCAAGTCTTTGCCTTGGAACCCCCATTTCAGAGGACTGCTCACTTTCTTTAGCTGTGCATTTTGTGGGGAATGTATGAACTGCCTTTGGCAAAGATCTGGCAGCAGAGTCTATGGCAGTGTTCTGAGAAATGACTTTTTACCTGATTACAGCAAGACTGCTGGTCACATCTCTTCCCTGACAGCTCAAATGATGAAAAAAGTGCTGTATTTTGTTTTTGTTGTTATTTTCATTGTCACTACTCCATACCTGTCAGCTTCTTACTTGCCTAAACAGTTTACGGTTGTTTTGGTTTTTTTTTTTACTTTAAGTGTTCATTTTAACACTGAGAGCAAAGGAAGTAGTTACATATGCATTATATTATCCTGAACACTTGTTTTATTCAACACCTAGATAACAGGCACTTCCTCGTTCAAAGCAGCATCTGAAAACTGCGCATTTTAAAAGATACCTCAAACTATTGAAGAGTACACTAAAACAGAGGTTGTTATCAAACTCTGGTCCATTTGACAATTGCATATATTTTAACTACTTAGAAACTAATTGGAAAATCGTAGAGTTAAAGAAGTACCTTTGAAGCTCTATACACATTTCCATGAAGGTACAGGCAATTTAAAAAACACTCAACCTCCTGTGGCCACACTGACCTAAGAAAGCACACTTGCTGAATCTATCGCTACTGGCAGTATTCAGTACACCAGAGCAAAGCAAATCAAAATCAAGTTCCTGCTCTCTGCTAGAATTTTACCCAGTGTCTCTCAACAAGACCTGGAAAGCCCAAAGCCAGCCCATACTTCCTTTCACCATGCAGGTGGAACCAGCTGGTTCTACCAGGATTTCTTCTGTCCTTCAGTTACAAGAACTGAACCATGTATACATACATAAAAGTAATTTCTCAAGGTTTCAGAGCACAAAACAAGAATCACATCAAATTTACTCACTATTCAGCAGCACTTTCTCTCTCCTTGACACTGTTTTGATCACTGCTTTTTGATCACTAAATGATCAATGTTACCCTTCTCCATTTCCTGTGCTTCAGTCACTGACCATAAATAACAGAACCAACGTGTGAGCACACAGTTTGAGGGCTACCCTGCTTCTTTTTTTTAATCAGCATAAATATCAGCATTGCATTTTTTCAGGACACCTCTTATCCCAAGAGCAGTGCCCTGTCATTCCTGATTAAAATTTTGTTACGATTTTAGGAAATAAGTGTACATTTAAGCTAATTTGGGCTAATAAAACCCTTTCCTTCTCCACGCTAATCTACATTGTGTCCTCTGCCACAGTTCTGCAGACTTGACCATCAGCCATGGTTTATGAGCAGCAATAAGCTGTGCTGCAGATCAGATCTAAGTTATGTAGGCAGATCAATTTGGAAGCCTGGGCTGGAATAAAAATGTGGCACAAGGGAGGCACACTGCTAGAGCCGTGTACATGTATGCATGTTTACATGCCTGGTAATGGCCAGGATGGGGAGGAGGTCCAAGGCTGAAATTGCACACGAAATTTCTGAAAATCAGGATTAAGGTGCATTGCCAGGGCTATGAAGGAAACCTTGCATATAGGCTGCCTACACTATGTCTGACTTGGACCTCTTGATCACATTTCCATGAATAACATCAAATGCAACTTACATGGAACAGTATCTGTGTCACTGGGCTTATTCAAACAGTGTAACCACCCTCTCCTCTCCAAGTCCTTCATGATGACTGCAGCATTTGCAAAACCTGCAGTTTCAGATGCTCCAGGAGGCATCAGAAAGGTATTAGGATATACATTATTATCATCCTTTAAATGCTGAACCTAAATATAAATAAAGCATGGGGGGAAGTGCAGGGAAAAATGCAGCAGAGGCCCAAGCTGCACAGTGTGCTCCTCCCTGATCTATATTATTCTCCAAGATTGCTTATAGACCTTTCCTACTGATATGGAAAATTCACATTCATTAATGAGCCCCAAACACACATCAGCAGTAAATAGAAGAAAAGATCTCTCTGGGAAGTAACCAAATGAAAAGGGTATGGTGAGAGTGAGTCAGGCATGGGCAAAGAAGGTAAAGGCTGCCCTGGGATCCCACCACCCCACGGCTTCAGGCAAGGCTGCAGACAGCCTGGGAACAAAGGTGAGAGGTCAGGCTCCCAACAAGGTCAAGGTGTTGGAAGTGTGGTGCAGGCCCAGATACTAAACCATCAGTCCAGAAAAACACTCAAACACATTAACAGAGCTGCTGAGACTTCCTTTGTTCCCACGTGTCGCATGGGGCGCAAGCTGCCTATAAATGCAGAGCACTTAAATTTTTTGATCTCTGGCAAGCAAACAGTGCTCAGTCCCAGTTACTTATCTGGTGGGACCCTATCTGCTTTGGCTCCTCAAATTTCTACTTCTGACAAAAATCTTATCTTCTTTCTCTGACAGGCAGCCCCAAGGCAGGTGACTCTTCCTCACCTTTAAAATAGATTACTTGTCAATCTATTTTAACTCCAGTCAAAAAACTCAACCTATTTCAGTAACTTCAGTCCTACAGTTACTGAGCAATGTGAATCTGAAGCAACAGCCTTGCTCTGCCCCACACATGAATATGAATACCTGACACAGGATTTTTGTTTTCTTTTTAACCACAGACCAGGATTCAGCTTGGCTCTGCAAGATCCTAGCAGGGGGTGATGGGAGGACAAGCAAATGTCTGAAAAGCTTATACCAGCAGTCTTTTAGTGATGACAGCACTCAGCTGCAAAGCCTCTTCAAGTAATAATAACTAAGATATTTCATAATATCTACTGTACAAGATGATTCCAGGGAATACAGCTACTGCAGAGTAATCAATCCCATAGGATTCGACGCAGTCTTCTGAGCCTAATGCCTGTTAAGGCATCTGAGAATTATTCATCATCTCATGATAACCATATTTTCTCTAATGTATTATTACTTACATGTTAATGGCACCCTTACAACATTTAAAAGCCATCACACCCAGCACCACACTGCCATTTATTTCCTGCATATGTACCACTTGCTGTCATCAATGTCTCTTCTCAAGCCTTTTTAGCTGTTGACCCAATTTAATACCTTCCTGGAGATTGCCATCCTAGCTGTAATTACAGTAAAGAAGGACTTCACAGTAAATGCATTTCTCCAGCATCCACAGCATCTGTTAACTCGTCTCTTAGTGTATGTGCCTGCCTACCAGGCATATTCCAAAAAGATACACATTTGGAAGCACAAACTCTGTGTCTTGCCAGTACAATTCACCCAAGAATAAATATTTAGATACTACTAATGAAAACCAAGCTAATGCTTTAGTTAGCATTTTGCAGTGCTATACAGGCTTAGAGAAGAATTTGGGCATTGTAGCAATTTGTGGGATGTTACTCATGACGTTGCAACCTAGCTTTACCTCACTGGTGATTACAGCATAGCTATCATTCAATTTAACCTAATTTGGGTGCTCTTTCTCTGACACTAAGATTGCAATGAACCCTATCTACAACATTGTGATTGTAACACACACATTAGAATAAGACAGACCATACACTATACTCACTAGCAACCTCTAAGATTACTTGAGCTGAATGACCTTCAGGTATAGCCTAACTCTAGAAAGTGATATATTCTTGGTATTTGTTTGCATTTTCCTGTTGTTTTCCAGTAGTCTTCCCTTTCTGCAACACAGATCTGCACTGAAAGTAGTTAGTATGCTGACAACTTTGCCAGATGATCCTGGTAATTTATCATTCATCGTATCAGACCAGGAATCCCCAAATGTTAAAAAAAAAAAAAAAAAAAAATCAAATGAACAGGCCACTACTACTTATTGCCCACCACTCCCAACAGAAGAAACAAAGAAAGAAAACTGCTCTGAAGTTGCCCTTGTAGTTTTTCTCTTCCTGTTTCCATGTAGGAAGGGCATCATCTACTCTTTCGTCATGGAAAAGTATTTCCATGCCCACATGAACCTACTGGAGCTTAGAAAACGATTTGCACAATTTCCCAGTCAGCAGTAGGATCTCCAAAGCTGGGGCACAGAGCTGATGGGGCTGTGCTGTCCTGTGCAGGTGACATGCCAGCTTTGAGCACAGGCTCACACGTCTCACATGGAGACTCATTCCATCCATAAGCAAGCAACTGACAGAGGTGTCAATCCCAGCAATAGGTGGAGGGATCCTTTGAAATCAGGACACTCAGAACAAAAGGATGCAGAGCCTCCTAGGCATCCATAAGAGTTAATCAGATTTGGACACACAGCACTCAGACAAAACTTGAGAGAGATGAGGAAAGGAAACAGGGCTAGACACCAGCGGGGGGTGATGAGGACAAGTCAGCCATATCAATCCCCACAGCCTTGACTGAAGTGTTATTGTCTATTAACTATCTAACAGCTAGGAAGCACTGACCAATAAGGAACAAATATGACAAATGAAAACTCATCAAAACACAAAGCTTGTGTCAGTCCTGCGCAAGGTTTTACATTTACCCCAAACTCCAGCAGAAGACTCAAGAGCTGCTATGCACGTTCAAAACAGGACAGCTGTGTCTCTCCAGCATCACAACACCAGGATTTAGTTCTTCAAGTCACTAGGTAAGAGATATTAAGCTGCATTCAGGCACTAAAGAAAGCAATTACTACTATTCAATAAAATTTGCAGCGATTATACAATGTGACAGGTTAATCATGCTTCAAGGCACAATAAGATTGCCTAGAGGACATGGAAAGCACTTCTTGCCCATAGTGTTTTATGAACAGTTATTTTTCTCCAAAACAGGAAGAGAAAGAGATGTTACAAATATGGCCAAATCTAAATATGTCAAACCATATGTAGGGCCCTAATTTGCACAAAAGGACTATCAGAACCTTTTAATCACTTCTATTTGCTTCTTTTTTAGTAAAAAAGCAATTGATGGAAAAGGCTGAAGTTCTATGAAATATTAAGAGAAACTTGATAAAAAATGTTCTAGTTTGTGCCTTCTCTATTTTTAACATTCATGTTACCTGAGTTTGTTCACAGTCTGTTGATGAAAAGCATTTACATGCAGGTTTGTTTCACCTCCCATTGAAAGATTGATTGTAGCTATGGCACAACTGAAAAAATATTCTCCTCTGCTAAACGAACAAGCATGAAAAACAATGAAAATTTAAAAGATTTTCACAATAGTTAACGGATATAATTCATATGGGAAGCATCCCCTGAAGAATGAACTTTACTTCTCAAACATAATATGAATAATATATGGCAAAAGTGGAGCAGAAAAATATACCTGTTTCTTTATGGCAATATCACTGCATGGATGGCAAGGAGCTCTTATTTTAACCACAATAACAATATTCCAAAAATTTCACAGTAATCTAAAACTTTAAGAGCAAGACTTCAATGTCAACATTGTTTAATTATCCAGGTATTTTTTCCTAAGTTGCCAGCCAACTTGTCACATGATAATTTTAGTTTTAAAGAAAAAAAATCCCACCAAAACCAGACACAGTGTAAAATATGCACTGGATAGAATTGTTCCAGACTGTTTATTAGCACCACGTCAAACAGACTGTTACAAGGTTTGCATGGATAAATCAAAGCTAAGATCAGGGATGAAATTCCTAGAAAAAACAGGATAAATTTATCAAATTAGCTTAGAGGATTTTCATGGTTGATGGCACATTTATGCTATTCTCCAGTCCCTTTCCATTCACTCATATGAGAGAGTATGGGGAATACAAATCTTGCGAATATCTGTCTTTTGCTCATATCCTGATTAAAACTGGATGGTTTCCCATGGTGGGTACAAAGAGTTAATACAATAGCTTTTTTTTTTTTTTGGTCTGTGTAGATAATCCAGGCACTTGTTCTGAAAAGAAAAAAGCACAGAACTGTCAGCTAAGCAGAGTCCAGGAGAGCAGAGAACATTTTTTAAAGTCTGTCAACACTGAAACCTGTAACAGAAACATCTAGGGTTTTTTTTTTACTTTCTGGAGAGAGTGCACTTGTAAGAATTACTGTCAAAGCTCCAAGATCACATCTCTTGGGGACAGCTGACATTAAGGCTTTTTCTTCTGGGTTGCTGAAATTAGGTCATTCTTTTTACTATTGTCATCCCTTAGCAGAGGAAAGTTTCTTTTATCAAAGCCACATCTTCTCACAAATGCACTTCTCTTTCTGTTTTGTTTCCTGTTGTGCAAGGGAAACTTGCACAACTATGGAAATTTTTTCCAAACATAGCTGCCATATTTAAAAAAAAAATTATCTGAGTTCCTGTGCTTTGAATCTATGTATTTTTCTTCTGGAGCTCAAAATTTTTTAAAAAGCACCTGGCAGAGCAAGCTCCTCACACAATATGCACCATTCTCATTAGAAGTAGTTGCTACCACCTTTTCAAAAAGTGCTGAAACAGTAGAAATTATTCTGCCATTTTCATGGCACATCACTTGTATTTCGTTGACTTACACCAAAGTACTCTAAACTTGCATCAGCATAGATAAGCTGAAATTCAGGACGCACACACCAAGTGGATACAGGGATACCTGGGGGACATCCTGCACTGAGATTCCTAGGATTTTAACTTGAAGTCAGCTGTGCATGAACCTGTGGCACTGTGACCTGCTGATCTGTACTGAGCTCTGCAGCACTGACCATACCGTGCAGCCTCAGCTTCCCACTTGTGGGTGGATATTCAACCCTTGCTCCATTATATACCATAAATATCCCATGTCCATGGTCCCTGCACTGACTAAATGTAATAGGTTCTGATTTAGAAGTACATGATTCCTATTTCTTGTTGATCAAATCCTGTTGGCTTTATTAGGACTAGTTCAGATTCGGACAAGCCTAAAGCAGCAATAAATCCAAGTACTTCTGAACTCCAATTCCACAGAAGACCAAGCTCTACCATTCCTTTTTACCCTAAGGTGGGAAGGGGTCAGGGTTGAGAAGTGTTTAAGTTCTTTACAACTGAACGATGTAATTATTTTGCTGGGTAGATGCTGGTTTGCCTCCTACAGAGTCCCCTCAAATAACTCTAAAACATTTTCTAGCTCTTTCAAACAAGCGAGCAATTTCAAAATATCATGTAAAAATTGGCATAAGAATAGAATTCAGAAACTGCCTTTTATTCTCATCACATCACCATATTGAGGAGGCAGATTACAAATATGTTTCTCATATCAAAAAACAGGCAATCCAAAAGCAACTGGTCATTTCTTCCTTCTGTGCAACTGCAGCATTGCAGCAAATAATTTTCCAGCTGGTCTAGCTGTACCATTTTCCTCCTATTAGTCCTGCTTTAGGTTTAGAGGTATCAGCACCAAGCAGAACACCGCTGTTACACAGACAAGATCTTCTAGTTCCCAGCTGATGGATGACCCCCTCAGGGCACTACCACCAAGGTGAGGCCAGGCATCGTGGTAGGAGAGCCTGAGGGAGGAACACACAACTTCTGCACTGTGCAGTTCTTCAGGGAGAGCAGGCTCTGATCTACATAAGAACCCACAGAAAAATAAGCTGCTCCATCTCCAAACTGTATGCTGTTCACAGTTTACAGTTCTTAGCAGTGTCTGCAAAATCCTGCTCTTTGTGGGATGTGGAGTTAAGACTGTTAGGACTAAGGACCAAACACACATTAGGAAGCAAATGTCTGGAAAGATTCTGTGTAGGGAATATATTATTTTAGAGACTTTCCAATGTAATTATGCACTGTACCTTGCACACAGCAGGCTAAACAATGGGAAAACATTTACAGCCATACCAGGAGCCATAAGGAATTAGCACTTGTTTTCGAGTTGCCAACACTTAACTGAGGAGTAGGAACCTTTTGGCAGAAATAGTGCTTGTTTCAGGTGAACATAGCAAAGCACAGCTTGGAAGCAATGTCACTCTTCTCCAGATCAGCTCTAAAAAGGAGCTGGGAGTTTTCAGAACTGGAGACTCGGCCATAAATATGCCCCTATGCTATTCAATATAATTCTTCTAGAATAAGAGCAACCATGTAAGTGACGATAGGGCCCAGAGTACCTTTTCCAGCATTTTCTTCAGGGGAAGAAAGAGAAGCACAGAGGCCAGAGGCTACAAAGGGGTCAGATTAAATGCTGCAGTGCCATACCCAGGGATTATGGGAGACTGCCACAGTCATAGCCCATGGGGTCCTCTCCACTTGAGACCTAGATAATAAAGGGGAGCTCATGGATGGCTTCTCTTCCCTTTCATGTAGTAATACACAAAATGCAAGAATACAAAGCAGTGGTGCAGGGTCTGACCAGAAGTCTACCCACTCCTGCACTCTCTAAAACACTGATCAATACACATGTCTAGACAAAAGTGGAAGAACTAGGTGACTGTGAACATAGTTATTCTAAATCTACTTGGTACTCAGGCTTGTGGGATTATATTATTTTATTTTAAAGGACTCCTTTCACTGACTACAGAAGAGCATGTTTAAAGGTATGGACATGAGAGAGCAAGTATTAGCCTTGCTCCAACTGCCCCTGGTAACACACTCATCTTACAGCTGATAGTTTTGTGCTACTTCATATTTAAGGCATGCCTTCCAGCACTCAAATGAATTCAAAAAGCTGGAGGGAGAGGGAATCACCTGCCCACAGGTATGAGAAAAGCTAGCAAGAAAGTTAATTTTGGAGTTTTAATTCTGCTTTTAAACCAGTGTCTTTCCTTACTTGTGCAGTTCACTCATGAAGCCTTCAAAAAATGCTGGAGAAACTAAGACTGTTATTGCTTTTACATTATGCCTGACAGTGCCACTTTCATGGCTGTATAGACAATGACATTACAGATGGTGATGGTTTGTGAAGTGTTGAGTACTGCCTTTTTAACTGTCCAGTAACAAAGTCATCAGTAAAATCCTCATTCAGAAAAACATGGAAGCATATACCTTCACCACTCCTATTACGTAGAGCATTTAAGTATGCATTTAACTTAAAGCCCCTGCTTATGTTCTGAATGGGGAGTAGGTATACATCAACAGACCTTTCAAAGAGGGGTGGTTTGCAGATGTGCTAACTACTTAAGATCACACAGGAAAACGTAGCCACAAAGGAAACTAATTCAGGGTTTTGCGTGAATACCATCTCACCACACAAGCTGATGGACAGGGCTTTAAGCTGAACCAGTAGAGGGAACCCAAACGCCACACACTTCGGCTGCCTCCCTGCAGAAGCAACATTACTCATAGGGACCACACAGGGTTGAGAGCTCCCAGGTTTTAGGCTGCACCACATTTGCTTTTGCTACAATCACCTAGAAAGACACAGTGTTCTTCATTATCTCATGGTCTATCACGGATATATGGACCTTTCAGATTATATACATTGCATTTCTTAAAATAATTTTAAAGGACAAATATATTCAATGTATTGTGTTTGTACAGCCTAAGCTAGCCAATTCATATTTTCCAACTGTACTGCTTCATTCACACTATGCCTGCCTTCTATTATACCATATAATCTAATGTTTACAGTATGCACAATAATAAAGAACACCTGAAAGGAAGGAAGACATGTAAGGACTCAATCCACAACTTTGCTGTCTTCGGTTTTTTTATATATATAACTGTTTGGTAGAACATTTGTAGCACTTTCTCACTGTATATATTGGTTGGGGGCCGGGGTAGTTGCCCTTGAGACAGATTTTTCTGCCACAAAAATCTTGCATGTGGGAGTTTTTCCCCCGCTGCCTGAGAATTTCTTCTGTTTAAGTGTTTTGGAAAAGCTACAGTGTGTTTCCCATGCATTTTCTGGCAGCCTACATCAATCCCTTTTCAACATCTTGAACTGAATTTGCATGTGAAAACAGATTACCCTAAGACAATTACAATGTCAACTGATTAAGAAATTCCTGCACTGCTAGGATTGTGGAATTTATTTAAAAAGGACAACGAGGACTTTGTTGAAAAGTGAACACACTTGAAAGACTTCAGGAACCTTGAAAACTCTTTTTTTTGTTGTTTTGTATCACATTCTGTGGGAGACAGCTATTGGCTTCTCCTTAAGTTAAATTCACTCAACACACCATTTCTTTCCTGTTTAAGTGTCCAGAGAGAAGTTTCATGCACACTTCTTAAAAGCAAGTGCAACTGTATCTTTTCCTCCTGAGGATGCAAGCACTAATAGATAATCCAGAGTAATAAAGGCAGCAGAGCCACATGAAAAAACACAGAGTTGGATTCTAATAGTAACTCTGCACTCATTTTATCCACTGCCTTCATGGCTTCATCAAACATGACCAGCCCTCTTTCAACCTTCTCTCCAAACTGAGGACTCTCAGACAATTCAGCATCAGTTTATAAGACAGTTGGCTTTATGCGTTTGATTATTTGAGTTGCTCTTCTCCCTATTTTCTTGAGTGCCACTAACCTCAAGATGTGGATGCCAGAATAATTTCATAGATTTCACATTAGAAGCAAAAGTATTTGCTGGTTTCCCTATTGTCATCTCTGTCCAAAATCTCTAATTCCCTCCAGCTCTGTTTCCTCTAAAAGGATAATCTGCTGCTGACACCTGTTGTCAGCAGTGAGTGTAGTCTAGCAGGGAGTGAACATTACCTAGGGAAAATACTCTCAGGACCACACTGCATGCAGCTGGATTTCAGAAACTGCAACTGGGTTATGCCCTCCCCCTCTCCAAGAAAAAATAACAGTGGGGAAAAACAAGGCTTTTAGCATAAATGCAAAACCAGCAAATTTGTCGCAGTTGATATTTTCACAACTCCCTGATTTGCTGGAGACAAAGGATGAACTCAAAGGGCTGGGAAGTATGAAGTGGGAAGTTCATTCTCCTGATGTTTACACAGAGAAATAAAAGTGCAACTTTCTTGTATCTGTAGACCACAAACTTGAGACCAAATCGGTTATGTCAAGCACTGATGTAGGTTTAGGGAGGGGAAAAAAAAGTAGGTTCTGCCTTAATTTGTAAGCATACTGGATGAATTTAAAAGCAGGTCTGCTTATGCGATTTATAACAGGATATTGTAATTGCTGGACTGAAGTAGATTTATATGGCCTGTGTGTAATTTAGATCCAAAAGGAGAAGCAGTGTCACTTACAGTGAAACTTCACTGTCAGGTATCTCCTCCACTCTCTTGCTTGTCAGGCATTTCAATTATCCCTCTGGTACTTTGATATGAATAAAGCTATAAGGAGATGTTCTAATCCAGGCTGTCTGGAAAAACCAAGGGCTCAGAGGACTCAAGATTCACTTGTATAATAATTGGGTTTTAACTCAGAACTACCCAAACCTGTGATTAAATTTATACACAGAAAAATCCCAAAGTGTTATACTGCCACAAAAGTACAGTATTTATCTGCCCAGTCTACTCAACAGCCTCCACCAATCTTCATTTGAAAGGCAAAAACTCTAAGACATGTGCAATCTGCACTTCTGAAGTCCCCAGTTTCTAACAGCTGGCTTTCTGACCAAGGAAAGTTTAACCTAACTCTCAAAAGCACACAATTCCAAATGCTGTCAACTGTGCTACTGTCTGAATTGCAAGGCAGTTGTGTTAACTTCAACCAGCTTAGTTCTATAACCTTTCTCCTTCTCCTTTCACCTCCTCTCCAATTTGTCTTGCAATTTGCTACATGCAATACCTCTCTTATTTCAAAAGAATAAATAAAAAAATAATAAAATTATAGATTTCATAGCATAGAATATATCTCTTTTATGCTCCATATAATACTGTACATACAACTGATAGCACCACTTATACATTACTAAGTTAAATAGACTCTATTCTGCTACTTTAAAAATAAATATTCAAGTCAAGTGATTTTTACAGAAGAGATTACTTTCCTGAATATTAAATTCAACATCCCATCAGGAACATTCTCCAATCCTTTCTCACATACTGATTTGCAGGCAGCCTTTGCTAATATTTATCTTTTGTTCATTAAAACTCCTTTTCAGAATATTAATTATAACCTACAGAGTCCAAAATGCAATTCTTGAACTGACAAGACAACTGTCTTCTCACCTGCACATCCATCCAGACCGCTGAGATCCCAGGAAACCCAGCTCACCACACCAGCTCATACACAGAGCATGCCTGATGAAGAAAAAGGCAAGGAGCAGAATAAAGAGTAAATCCCCAATCTGAACCACACCCAGAAACAGGGTGTGGTTAATCAACCTGCACTGATCTCACCTGAGCAGTTGCTTTCCAGGAACCTTCCTAGAGAGATGTTTCCAGGTAGCCAACCAGGAAGCATGAAGGGCAGGTAATTCTAAACTGTTCAGACAGCCACATCTACCTCTAAAATGCAATCCTGAAAGGTCCTACACAATGTTACACTACCAGAGGACACCTTCTGTCTTTACCTCTTGAAATTCAAAGCACTAGTTAAGGATGTTTTGGGTTTCTGTGACTGGAGGGCAGGTTAAACTTAACCAAATACCTCTGGCACAGAAGGTGACAGCATTCATAGGCACCAACACCAGCACTTTCCTGCTCTCAGTCACTTATGCTTCTGGACTCACTGGTAGTAAAGGAAGTACGTACTGCTCACTACTAATTTGTTCCAAATTTAAACTAAAAATTAAATCCCCTGTGGTAGCCTGAAATATCATACGGCACGTGTGAACTTGTGTATCTTTCCAACCAGCAGACAGTATCTAGATTTCCTGTATACTTTTCATCTGTCATTGCTGTCTTACAAAATTTGATTACTCTTCCATGACAAGATGAGAACTGCTAAGTTAATAATCTCTACTGCTTTGGGACAGTGTCTTTAGGAGCACAGTAAAGGTCTGGTCAGTTACCGTGTTTTTCTACCCTGGGGGTGGTTAAACACTTGGAGGAAGAAGTTCACACAAAGCTGAGAATTATTGAACCAAGGGGTGGCAAGTTGAAGTGGCAAGTTGCCAAGCTAAGGCCAGGTCAGGCCCCCCAAAAAGAGGCTTTTTGGAAAACATCTTTGTTAGAAAAGCTATATGAACACACTGGCAGATATCTCAAAAAAAGGTACAATTTCATACTGATTTCATAGATGTAGAAATATTTTTCAAGAGTGCTACTGTTCACTTTCCTTAAGTGATGAAAATTACTATGTAAACCAAAGTCATAAACTGAGTGAAACAATTGACTCTCAAACCACCATCCAAGCATTAAAACCTCTAACTTGATAGTAAAACAATTTTATATTCAAGTATTTCTTCCCCCTGCTGAGGCTTAGACCTTGTAATTCTTGGTGGAAATAGTTAGCACTAGAACTTTTTATCAACAGAATTAATAATGAAAAAACCATCAGACACAACTGCTAATGATTATGCTATAAATTTAATTAGCAGCAATGACTCAGGTGTCATAAACAAGTGAAATACAGGACAGTCAGGCAACCATGTGACTATAATAATCCCAGAGATAATAGTAAAATGCTAAGTGAGAGGGTAATGGACCACTTTTTTTTTTTTTTTTTTTTGCAAATCATAGAGTTAAGTAATATCATCTATATTGTTATGGCAAGTTAAAGTTTGGTTAGGTGCTGGGAAGACATATAAAAAACCCTTCATAAAAGTATAGAAAGTATAGCAGTAATCTGAAAGATTCTGAAACATCCCCAACGTCATACTAACAGAGAAGCTATGGGAACTGTAAGAGCAAAAAACCATATGTTAAAAATTGTTAGTGCTTCTACAACTGAATTTATGTGATTTAAAATTTTTGGAAAATTAGTGCAGAAGAAATTCAAGTGAGAGTGAGGAAAGGGTTTCTATCTCTCATAAATGTAGTGAGAATGCATTTTCCCAGAGAGAGGTCAGAAGAAGAAAGCATCCCTTAAGTAGAAAACAGGAGCTTCCCAATCTACAACCTTCCAGCTGCTGGAGTAGTGGGGGCACAGGTCTTTCAGCACTGCCCAGAACTTCCACTGGCTGTTTTAGATGGCCTTGTGTAATACTGACTGAACCTTTGCATGCAATAATAGCAACCACTTCTCTACATTTTATCTCTCTGTTTTTTAAGCTTGCTTGAGAATATTATTCCCCCCAGGTAATTTGCAATAGTCTGGGAGTAATGCATCACCACAGTAAAGGGCTAAGAATTCAGCAACATGTTTCCCGTTTCAGTCCAATTTTACATAGAGCTTACAATGGCACAGAATTGCCAATGTCAATATTTTTTAAATGTAGGGGGTTTGCATAAATTAGACTTTGGAACAGCATGGTTCATTGCCATACTCTACAGCTGGCATGATTTGAGGAGCAGCCTTGGCTTTGACGCCATAAGCCGGCATGGGTAGTTCAGTTCTAACCCCAGAGACCCTCCCCAAAGGCAGGGCAGACTGGCAGGAGTCCCCCAGTTCCTCTGGGGTCCCTGCAATATCTGCAGCACTATCTGCTCTTCCTATCTGCTCCCTCCTCTGGGCTCTGCAGATGCTGAAATCACCTGTCCTTCTCTTCTTTCTCTGCTTTCTCCTGCCCCCACCAGCCCTTCCCCAACCCAATGGGCTTCAGAGCAGAAAAATTAAGAGACTAATTTAGGCTGGATTTCTAGGTATGAATCTGGAAAGACAAAAATGAACACCGAACACAACCCAAGCACCCACCGAGGAAGAAGCCAGCCCCTGGCTGGATCCACCACCCTTCACCAGGAGCTCTGCCATCAGGCCAAATCTCACTGCACTGAATCATGAAGAGCAGCCACACCCTTCCTGCCCTCAACCTGCACCGCTCCCTCCGTACAGTTCTCCAGAGGAAAGGTTTGGATACATGTGTCCTTGCTCTGCCTAGGGCTCAGCAGCTGCAGTGTGAGTAGTGAGTGATATCCCCTGCCCGGCACTCCACTGGCCAGGGGCATGTGCTGCACAAGTGCCAGGAACAGCCTTTATCTGGGGTCCTCACTCAGGCTGCTGCTCTACCCCACCACCAGCACGGTCTGTTAAGGACTATCAATACATTTATAGTAAGTACGGCCTCACACCTTTTTTCTGCAAAACCCAGGATTTTGAGTTTGCTACCATATTCATGTTGTGATCTTGCAGACAAGAGGCTGGGTACCAGATTACTCCCATGGTCTCCTCTGGAAAAGAAAGCTCAGTTGCCTTCTGTCTTGTGAGGCAGAAAATTTTTGCTCAGGCTTCTCTGTCATACTTATCTGGATTTCTAACTTGTGAATTCTCTACTGTTTCATTAAAAGGAAGCTGTTAATTGTAGAACAAAAGTTTAAATCTTGGAATTATTTCTTTGCAGTGGTTTATTTATTTGCTAATCTAAATCAGGTGCCTGATATGTACCTTCCTGCTACCCAGCAACCCAGAGGTTGTAGTAACAATGCCATTTTTCTGTGCTGAAGAAAGCAACCCATTTTGAGGTTTTATTTTTCTAAACTGTCATGTCATCAATTCCTGATGAAAAGATAACTGTTTACTTCCTTCACACAAAACAACAATAGAAATTTTCAACAGTCTCTAGCATCCAAACCTCCTGCTGTCACAGGGCTGTTCCCCAGCCTGTATCAATCTCCTTCTTCCAGTTCATCCACCACAGAAACTAGAAAAAGGCACAAACACTCCCATGCCATCGTGAAAATAATAATTCCTATCTACACTGATCACACAGCTCCAAAACAGTAATTAACACAACATTTTCTAGTAAAAAGCAAACCTTCTGGCCAACAACAGTTATATATCAATAGTTTCTAGGGTGTGGGAGCCCAGGACATTCCTTTGAGTGTCCTGGGTCCATGGGAGCCTTGGAATGAGGAGAAAAACACCACTGCCTTTGATCTTAGCCCTTGGGAGAATTTACCATCTATATCTGAGGATTACAAGCCACAAGAATTTAATTAGGATGATAGTTAAGTACGTATAAGACGAAAAGGTAGATTTTTAGGTTTTAGGTATAGGGGTCAGAAGACAAAAGATGGAGGAATTTCGGGCGTTCCTGTTCTTCTTCTTCTCCATTTTCTTGGTGACAGGGACACATTTGATAGGTACTGAATGTCACGGGTGTCACTTACGCTGGTGGTGGGCATTGGGAGAAAATTGTAAACATGATATACGTAGTTTTTAGTATAAAAGCTTGGACACCTCCCTGCCAGGGGGAGTCCTCCATGTTCTGAGCTGCCAGACGGACCTCTGCAGCCTGGAGAGAAAATGTTTGCGATAAGAATTAATAAACAACCTTGAACACGAAGACGGCAGACTTCAGCTTCGTTCTTTGGTAAGGGCAAGGGCGAAAAAGAACTTTGTAAGTGCCTGGCCTCTCCCAAGGCTGGGTGCTGACACTAGGGCTGGCAGCTCACAAAAAACACACCTTTACTTACTTATTACAGTAGTTCAAATGATAAACCAAAATATTAGTCTCTGAAGGTCATTTTTTGGCTGTGGTTACAATCTCAATCAAAACACCAGAACTCTGCTTGGAAGATAACTAGAGGCAAGGGAAACAACAAAACCACATTACTTCTGTGAATTGACTAAAAAGTAAGGCACAAAAGATTTTGGTTCTCTTCAAGCTTCTTATTTAAGAATCTTGCTTTTCTATAGTTCTACAATTGGTGACTATGTGGGAATTACAATTCAGATGAGATTTTTCTAAGCTCATCCTTATACCACAAGTTTCGCAAAAATGTATTAAAACATTGTCTTTTAAATGTGGCATCTGCTTTCCAAAAACCTTTGCAGATAACAAGCTAGATGACTTTTTCTCACATTCAGTTTCCCAGTTGATATATTCAAATATAAAACCTGAACTGCAGTGTAAAGATAAAGAAGCAACTTGATAAAACATGGTAGGAATTTAAATAAACTCATTATACAAATCATTGTATTAGGTTTACAGAGGTCAATCTTTTGTTTAAAGGAAAGGAGATTTATATTTAGCAAATGGCAAAGACATAGAAGCAGAAAAGATTTGCTGTTATAGCAGCATACACAGCTATCAGACGAATTGTAATTGTGCAAAAAGCTGTAATGAAAGCCCTCAGCCTTCCTCTCCAGAGGTACAGCAATCCCACACTGAAGCTGAAAGCTTCTGCAGCCCAAAGCAGCACACATTTCCTCATCCTCTCTTCTGACCCTCTCTGGCTGGGAGGCACTCACAAAAGCTCATCCTTGCTGTTTCTCCAGGGAAGCCGGTGGATCTCTCTAGCACCCAAAGAGATTCTGAGAGCACTGCTAGAAGCATTTATGTGCTTTACACCCTCTAATTTATCTGTATGCATGTATAACCCTGTCCCCATGCAGCCAGCCACACACATGTGGACACTGCGTCAATTCCTGCTCCGACTGCGGGAGCCAGTTTCGTGCTCCTGGCATAAACAGGCTGAATTTATGAGCTAACTGCTAAAACAGGTGCAGGAGGCTTCTGTGAGTTGGGGCTATATGACAATGGTATTTTTATTCATGCTCATCTAAAAGCCCTCATTAATGTGGGACTCTGAGCATTGTAGGTGTCAGACTTTCCCACCCCCAGTGGACCTTTCCCTCATTCTTTCTCATGTCATGAGAACAAGGGACAAAAATCACTCATCCACCAAGCCCACCAAATTTGACACAGCTCAGAGCTGTCTTCAAGCTTGTAATTTCCTGCACTCTCCTGCAACCAAATAATTCGTATCTGTAACATATGTTAATTACTGTTTCCTTATCATCAGGGTTACATGCAATCTGATTTGTGCATCTGTAAGACTCATGGTGGTATCTTTTTCTTTGTTTGTTAGTGACTAATTCAAAATGTTTCATTAAGCCTGAACAGAAGAACTGAGGCAGGAGGTTAAAGCATCACTGCAGGATTCCTCAGCTCTTTGGCTACTATTGGTATTCGAAAAGGACTGAAAATCCTTTAGATGTTGCAGATATAATCAGACAGCACAGCCTCTTCCCCACACTGAATTTACAACTTCAAGTTGTAGCCTTTATAGTTTGACATCCCTTCAATCCCTTTGCATAACAGAACTGTCATGTACAGTTCATGCTCTTCAATAGCAAGTCGTGTATGACGCTTAATATACCAGAATTATAATGTGTTATCTTCTGGCTGAGCAGGGCCACATGCTGCCTCAGCCAATACTAACACTGACAGGATTTGCTTAAAAGGAACAACATTGTTTCGGCATTTTACAGCCTTCAAAAATCTAGATTGTTTCATAGATGCCATTTTCCAGGTGTCCTTGAGCCATGGCTCTAACGTTATCTATTCCAGATGCTTCAATTTCACGTTCTGCTAATAAAAGCTTTTCTATAGCTTTAATTATGTATTTCTAGAGACCTCCATATTCTGTGCAAGTGCATTTGTATGAGTATGGGTGCACAGAAAGATGGCAGGAGATCCTCTTTGTTGCCGAGTGTCTTACTGTATATTAAGCAACCTTTCCTTTTTGGGGAAGGGGTGGGCAAGGAGGCATGCAAAAGGGAAAAGAAACCTCTCTTTTCTCATTATTATTTTTCTTTCCAATTGCCCTCCTTCATAAAACCCAATAGAATAATAACAAAAGAATATAAATATTTTTACAATTGGAAAGCTTTTATTAGTGTTTCTTTAAGGGAAGCAAGATGTGAAAACTCTTGTTTGCTAATTTGCCAACATTGAACTTGTTCTCCAATACAGGTGTTTTACACCAGGGATTGCAGGTAGTAGCAATAGAAATGCTGTGGATTTCTATTAGTGGGCCAGAGGAACCAGTCCTGCTGAAGGGCTTGCCCTCAAGGATGACCTTGATCCATCACCAGCCCTAACTCCTGAGCTGGGAGAGGAACAGATGAATGCTGAAGCCAGCACCGGGCACTGCTGCTGAGGAAATCAAAGTGCTTTACTAGTTTCCTGCCCTTGTTCATTTTAAATCAACAGAAGAAGGTAATTAATGCTCCCACTACAGGCCAAGAGATGCAGTTCAAACAGCACCAAGTGTTTTTTTCTATTAATATGATTAGAATGCATTTTCTATATAAAAAGAAATTGGATACCCCGACTTTAATAACTGGAAGAATGCATGCTCTAAAAGCCTTCAGGAAGGCCTTGACAACTTACTGAACCAAGTTCCCTTAAAAAGGACTTCCTTCCTCTTACTAGAATTGCTACACCATGATACGGAATCCATGAAGGTGGACTTCTCCCTCCCACACCTCTGTCTCATTCCTATTTCTCAGATTTCTGTGGAGGCATGAATTCCTGTATGATGTTGCTTGCAAGTGATAAAAAATCAGCTCCGGTGGTCCTTTTGCAGTACAAAATCTACTTAAATATTAAACATTGTTAAGGCTTTCCCACTTTCAGGACAACATATAAAAGTAATTTTCCTGTGAATAACCTGCATCTGAAGTCACAGTTAAACACACACACAAAAAAACTCATACAAGCACAACCCTGAGAATTTTTTTTTTTCCCCTGAAGGCAGAAAAAGAGCAAGGAGGGAGGCTGCCAGGTACTGTTACAACTGGCAGTTACCATGTTGCAGCATTAATCTAAGCAGTCACTGCTCCACCCTTTTCTTGGCCTTCAGAAAAAGGAACATAATGACTAACAGTTGCTTTTTTAAAAACTTACGGGCAATTCAGGCACAACCATGCCAAATGCTGTACGCAGTGATGCAGCTCTTAGCATCCCTACAGTAGCTGCCACTAACTATTGCAGTGGGGCACAGAGAAGTGAAGTGCTTTACCCATCTTCACTGAGGGAATCAGTGTCACAGGTAAGAATAAAGACCCAAGAATACCGGCCTATACCTGTAATCACTGAGAATTTATTTCTTTCCTGCATCTCCACTGTGCTTTCATATTCAAAAGTCCTTTTATTTCACCACTAACAGCTACCTGCTAACAGTGACACCACTTGAATAGCAAATGATTAAAAAATATTCTCACTGACTCATTTTCCTTAATGAGACAATCAGTCTTATTCAGAGCAGTAGGCCCAAACTAATAAACACACTTATTGACTGCAACCAAATAATGGCAAACATCATGAACAGAGATATTTTCCTCCAGGTTCTTATAAATACAAAAGCAGTTGCCACGTCTCCTGATGAGGCCTGACTGCCTCCGTCACTGCGGTGTGCTGCATGACGCACATCGAAGTACCGCTCTCATCGCCCTCATTAAGATGCTCGCAGGTAAGCCTGGTTGGCAACTCTGTCAGCCTTATAGCAACTGCAGGGAATAAATGTTCTGAGTGGTTTTTCAGCTTTCTGAAAATGTTTCTTAATCTACATGACCTACCACACAGAGGAAACTGCATTTATGCAGAAGGAAAATTTAACTCAGCCTCGGTAAGCAATTTCATGACAGCAAAGAGGCATCCCTCAGAGAGCAACAAATTCATTAAGTAGTTCAGATTTTAACACAAAATTATAATTCATCATGCTGTTTTCTTGGAGGTGAGATTTAAATACCAATATAGTTGTTAGATAATGATGAGAGGATATTCATCTTTCTCTGGCATTTGAAATACACAAGATCCTGTGTGGCAGCTGGGAACTACGTCTTCAACTCTTGAGAGAAAATAATCAAATCCTGAGACCAATTCATTTGGGTTCAATGGACTGAATTCAAACCATCAGCTATCCTGGGCAGTACTCCTTTATAACCCTTGATAATAATAGTTTGTCCAGAAAACTAGATACAGACATTTAAGTTTCATCCTGATGGCAATTTGGAGAGCCAGGAGAGATGATATAATAAGTCCTTGTGTGGTTGCAGATTACATGTCTCCAGGGCCTGGCAGTGGTAGAGCACATGGACTGAGAGAATGGGTAACACTGTACTTTGACCTCTGCTGCCATGAGCAGTTGGATGGAAATAATTCACAGAATCACAGAAAATTCATGCCCACATGCTAAAAATTATTTCTGCCAGTAGGAAGCATTTGTTTAATGTATGGCAGATGGGCTTGTTCTGTAATTTGCCACACAGAAGAGGAAATCCCTAATTCATCAATTTCCAGTTTTCTACTATCCTCACGCCATGGGCTTCCTCATTAAGATGAAGGTGCTGAATCTCTGCAACAGGTGGAGAAAGCTGCATGAGCTGTTCCGCTTTTCAGTGAATCAAGGCTATTGAATTGCCTAAATAAACAGCATTAGCAATACAGTAGCAGAGCACTTGACTGCTGGAGAAACCAAAACGCTTCATGAAGATGTAGGTTACAAAATTCCTGCCTCCACATGAGGCTGGGAATAAATTAACATATTTCTGATTAAATGCTCTTGTGGGTTTTGGCTGACTTTCAGCCTAAAATTCAAAAAATTGTAGCTCACAGCTACAACTTCTATGAGGTGACCTTAATTTTGCTTTTTTTTGACCTCTGAGTAAAAAGGGTCTTTTTTCTTCACTAAGTCAAGTAAAGGGAATGCAATGTATTAGTGAAATGTGAATTACCTAGCAATCTCCTGGTTAAGTGCCGTAATAAGCTCAGGCATCTCTGATACCCCAACTATATATGCTGATATATTGCATATCAGCAACATTTAGAGTTAGTCACAAACTAGCAGCATAAAGACAACCCACTGGCTCATGAAAAGAAGGATAGGAGTGGCAAGAACAACCCTGACTGGGTGGATTAGAATCTCTGAACAGCTGAACAACCCAAGTTGGAAGCAATCTGGAAATAGCATCCATTCCATTCTGGAAGTTTTAAAAACAATTTAGACAAGCTTCTGCTGAAATTTCTTGAGCTGATTTCATTTTGGAGTTTGGTGTATCTTGGAGACCATTCCTCAGTTTCCTACATTGCAGGGAAAGGAAGTAAAGGGAAGCAATGGAGTGGTAAAAAGAAAGTATAAACAGAGAGATGCTCCAGCAGAGACTAACTGAAGGAGAACAGCATCAATGGCCACATTTCCTTGCACTGCCCCTTGAGCCAAGGACTAGCTTTTGCTCAGTGTTTGTGCTGTGCTTAGCCCAACAGGCTCCTAGTCCACTACTGCTCTCCTCAGCAGATACTCAAGCTCAAATTTCAAGCAGATGACATACGATCCTGATTTTCCCTTTTTCTACTCCCACAGTCCTCACCTCTATCTCCTATCCCATAATGGAGTCGTACTGCTTCCTTACCACATTCTTTGCTTACATGTTTTACACACATCTCCTCACCCTTAAAACCCTCACCCCTGTGAATTCATCAAGTCTCTAACTCATCAATTTGTGTGAAGTTCTTCTCAGTACAACAAAGCCACTAGTGTTAATTAGGATCATTAAAGGCTAACATAACTTTTATCCCTCTTGTTACTACTAATAGGAACTAAATGTAACAGATTCTTTTGTCAGTTGTCCAGCTGACAAGTCACTTACACACACACCACTTCTGCCAATTACGAAATAAGGAAAATAGTTCTGCCTTATCATTACAAAACACTTCTCTTCTAACAAAATCTCAAAAGGGAAAAACAGCTGGTTTACAGCTCAGTGGTAATTATTTCTGCAGAAGAATAAAGGAGGGTGAAGAGAGAAGAAAACTGTTCTCCCTTGGTTTACATGCCTTTGTCATTACAAGAAACTCTCCAATACCTGGTTTTAAGCATGTGCCTGCAGTCATACATGTACTAAGAGCTACTTTGGCAGAGGTTCTTCTGAGTCCCCCACTCTTTACACATACTGATGAAAAAGATGGAATTGTGGTTGGTTTGAGTGATAATGGCAAATGCAACTAAACACTAATTTTATAATGAAATTTTAAGTATGACATTTACAGTATATTGAAAAAACACCTTTAAAAACCAAAGCACTCAATGTATAACATCTATATGTTGAACAAATTCCTCCCAAGCATATTTTCAAAAAGGAAGCCTAATCTGGCTAGATTGGCAAGTTCTGCAGTTACACCTGGAAATGAGCAGGCAGTGCTCACCCCAGAGAAGCAGCACAGTAGCAAAGGAGCACAGTTCTCAGAAGGTATCACCCAATGTGCTCTAACAGCGAGATGCCCTGGGCTCTGCTGGCCTCCCAAGGGAAGGGGCAAAATTCCAGATGTGATGCACTCTGGATGAGACTGCATAAAAGAGAGGCCAACAAGACTGCAAGGAACAAAATGGATGGGCTTGAGGAAACTTGGTAAAATGGCTTAGTGTATTTGTCTAATTTTTAGCCTCTACAGTTCTGAACCATTGCGTGACTATACAGAAGCTTTGCTTTTCATGTCCTGCAGCACTTTGTACAGTACAAAAAGTCAGAGCATGTCTGATTAGAGTGGCTCAGGGCATACATTAATAAATGCTCCCACAGCAGACCAGTACTTCTTTTTACATCAACCTATCACCATAAAAGTGATCTGTGAAAGACCTGGCATGCTCTGACATACTGC
The DNA here is from genome assembly GCA_013400585.1 of Chloropsis cyanopogon. NCBI lineage: Eukaryota > Metazoa > Chordata > Aves > Passeriformes > Irenidae > Chloropsis > Chloropsis cyanopogon. The sequence continues at coordinate 72,123 of WEZZ01015555.1, read as the reverse complement.
TGAGTAGTTTTTGTTCTAGCCAAATGGAGAATGTGACAACAAAAGCAATGTAATTTTTAAAAAGAGAATGAGAGAGTTCAGAATATACAGATAAACAGCCACTCTGTTGCAGATGATGGTAATGAACAGTGTAGCACTAGAGTTTGTAATTTTCCTTTCAATTAGCAAAGGGAACAATTGCCATCCAAGTGGCTCTCCAACCCCAGTCTCATTTCCTGTGGCCTGAGCTATAAGTTGTTTCACTAAAAAAACAGAACTTGTATGCAAATTAGGTATCTGAATGCTTGGTTGGGATAACTTCACAATACTCAAAGCAAAACATATGATGAAACATCTGGTTTCATCTGGAAAAAACCTGAAATAAGTGAAAATTCCTAAACCTGCATACAAGCAGTGCTGATAGCCAGTGGCCATAAAAGTTGGATTACTGTATCTTTTGTAACTATGGCACAAAATATTATGGAGGTAATTTTATTACTGACAAAAATGAACACACATAAAAGAAAAAAAACAGCCAAAAACCCCACACACCAAAATCCCCCCACATACCAAAATCCAAACACCTCGGTTCCATTTACAGATCCCAGGCTGAATACAAGAATCTGACAGGCAAAAACATTTTCTTATGGATGGGCACACTTATAGAGAAATATTTTTGGGGGGGATGATAAAATTATGATGCGTCATTTTTATTGTTCATTTTAACACATGGAAGGAGCAGATCTGAAGGCACTTATGCAAGATATTGACTAAAACTATTGTTCTGTTCTTTCATTTTCCTTTGCTGTTACTAAGTTGTGCTGGCTCTCAGATAAAATGGGTTCCAAGCCAATATTTCCATTTCCTCTTTAACAAACTTATTCATGCAATCTTGTCATCTTTGACTGCTCATTGCTCTTCTGCAACACTAACTACTGTCAGCTGGGTTGCTTCCTGCAGCTTAGCAGCAATGACCACCTGAGGTAGTGGCTATTTTTCTGACTCAGGTTGCACAAAACGAGCTATCACAGTCCCCTGGGGCACAGTGAAGGAATACACCTGAGATGATGGAGAGCAGTGAACAAATGGTGGAAGGCTGTGAGAAACACCTCTTGGCTTTTCCATGGCAGCCTTCCCTACAAGCCCCCATGAAAGGGACGGAGACATACACAAACTGCAAACAGAAACTTGTCAGAGTGGTAATAGGGGACCACATTGCTGGATGACAACATCACACCAGAATTTCTGCATTAGAACATAGCAAGTAAATGCATATAAATGTACCCAGTTATACAGATAAGTATTTAAAGAAACCAGGAGGAATCCATGATCTTACTTTTGAAGCCTCACTAAACCATGTCTGCTCTCCACCATTTAACTTGTGTTTTTTCTAAACACTGAAATATGGATGGGATGTATGTGTTATGAGCAAAATGTTGATCTCAGCCCCCCCATCTTCCAACTGCTTGCAAAACAAGTACCTGCATGGACCACTAACAGCTGCTCAGCTTCAAGCCCACATCGCTGGGAGGGAGTTCACTTCTCCCTCTTCATTCAGGAGAAGAGCCCCTCCTGAGTGTGAAAATGCACCACCTCCATTTTTCTTTCCAACTCAGAATTATGAACTAGTGTATGGAACAAGATCAGACATGTCTTGTTAATGGTTCAGATTACAGAGCATCAACTATAAGGTGAAATACCTTGATTCTTTGTAAAGGGGTGATCAGCTCTTCCAGCAACTGTTGGTACCATTAAGAGGAGAACTTTTCTGCTTCCTAACTGCTAGATAGCTGGATCTGATAAACAAACACTATGATAGACTTCACTGAGTAACACTAGCAAATATGTGAATTTCCATCTGTATTTAAACCTGAAGGTGAACTGCAACATTGCTACTACTAGGAAAATAAAAAGCCCAGATGTGATGATAATACCCTAGACTTAGCAAAAGGAAACAGGGGCAGAAGAATTTTTCTATTTACTTGAAAGTGGACATTATATTTTTGACACTGGCTGTGAACCATGTGAAAAAAATAATAACTGGGTAAGTAGTGATTTTAAGCAAGACTGCTGCATTAAAGGCCACATGCTGAGCAAGTGATGGATTTTATTGCTAAAAAGATTGGAGGCTCTTAGTGAATTGTTAAAATACTATTATGAAAATTATTTGGAGGTCCACACTCCAGAGATGTAAAGTCATTACTTCTACATACCAATGCATCTCAAGGGTGTGCATAGATGTGCACAGAGTGCTTTAATATTGTGGGGGCTTGCTGTGGTGAACAGGGAGTTGTAGGGCCACTTAAAAGCAACCAAAGCCTATTCAGTACCTGTGTGAAACATGTCTTTACAGTCATACCTACATGGATGTGACTTTAAATAAACAAGTTTGATTTCAGTCTTGGAATGGGATTGCACAGCACAAAACTGTGCAAACCTGATATCCTGCATGGCACCAGGAACCTTTCTAGTGTTAACAACCCACTTTCTTTTCCATCTCCCATCTCTACAGCAAAATGCTGGCAGGCCTTATTATGGGGCCTTCCTGATGATCCTTAAGAACAGAAAGGAATATATAGATGTATAAAATTCAAAGATAAGAAACCTCTAGGGAAAAAAAAAGGTGCATTTACAACCTGCATGATGGAGAGAAGTTCTCACTCAGTGCCAGGCATCTGGTTTCAGCTGCTAGCCCATGTTCCCAAAGAGGTTGGTCACAAATGCCAGATGCAAGACATCAAACTTCTTCTTGTGGATGCAAGCTATTTTTAGTAGCAGTTTAAAGTTCAGGAACAGTGATATGATTCTGAATCTATCTCCATGTTTGGTACTCTGACTGTCAGCTTCTGCAGGCTGGTGAAATACGGAGTGGTCTAAACATGCTGACATCTCTGCCACCCCTTGAAGTGGTCACAGTCAAGTTAAAAAGGAAGGATAGCTTGGGGAAAGCTGGTATTCATCTGGTAGCATTGTCAACAAAACTGTGAATTTATTTCCCCATTAAAGTCCTCAGTTTTACATGACCCAAAATTGGTTTTTTCCCCTAACAACCAAGGTTTATTCCACATTCTTT
>WEZZ01015555.1:25214-65484 GCA_013400585.1 Chloropsis cyanopogon | reverse complement strand
ATGGGATGCCCTTTGGGGATATTTGGAAGTTAAAAGACTGGTATGTCATGTTCAGGACACCTTTGTTAAAAGTGACACACAGAAAAACTGGCCAAATCCTTAGCGTACAAGCCAATGAATCTAAAGAAAATAGAAAGTGGACACAAAATTCCCATTTAGTTTAAGTCTATTGTTATTAATGAATTGTCATTTTGTGGTTTTAATTTAAGCAAAACATTCTGTATGTTTCAATAAGTTGTCAACAGATCTAATTTTAACTCTACATTATACAATATTGCTATGCTTTTTTGTTTGCTTTGCCTCCAATCAAATAAATGGCTTATTTCATAGTCCATGGACATACAAATGGAAATTGCCTTCCATCATAACAGGTAGTAGACTTTAGCAAAGGACATACTAGACCATGTTTTCAGATTAATTAATACATCTACAGAACTGGTCCTTCCTGCTCCCAACCACACTACTGCCTGGGCTCCCTGGTAGTGCTCACTGTTCTAAAGCTATTTAACAGCTTCAGCAATACCTGTTGTATTATACCTAAGCTGAGGCACAGAAAAAGATAGAGAGTCATAGGGGGAAGGTGTCTCCCACTCCCTTCTTCTGTTAACTTTCATTCTCCTAGAGTTAGAAATGCCCGTGTTTCCAGTGAAGCCCCTCAAATTATCACTGTTCCTCAAATGCTATAAACAAGCTGGAGCATTGCATATGGGCCAGGGAAGTTCCCTATGGGATGTACAGGGAGCCCTGGCTCTTCCCAAGTGGTGGGGAGAAATATGAAGCATTCCCTTCTCATGTCTAATACCAGGCAAGATGCAAATACACCCTGTGCACCAGAATTCTGGCCAGCCATCATTTGCTGCCCAAACACAGCTCTAACCCCAAGGCAAGGCACATAACAATCATATTCTGAGTCACACTGGCCCTTTTTATAGCTCGTTGGTGTTTTCTGACTGCATTCATCCCCACAATCTTTGGAGGAAGGAGCTGAAGTCCGCCAGGTGGAGTTTTACATGGAAGCAGCTCAAAACAAAGATGAATGGAGGTTTCACTGCATACTTGGTTAAAAAGAAATGAAACACAGACCTTTCTCTGCCACTGAGACTACCATAAAAAAATTCTGACAGTGTAAACTTCCTCTCTTACTTTATGGATCTTCAAATGAGCATATACATGTATCCACTTATATATGTATTAATATATAGGTATAAATATATAGAGACATACACAAATCTTTTTATCTCAGTGAGGCTGGAATATTGCTCGAAAATATTTACCATGGGAAGGTCTCTGGATGTTAATCACCCAATTCTGTTGACAGGCAAGTGTAGTTTCACTTCTGTCATGTCCTACAACTTATCCTGTTAAAAGAGAAAGCTGGAAGCACAGACCTGCAATGGTCCCAGGACTCTGTTCTTCAGACTGCAAACCTGTTAGCTCTTCTGAGAAACATTTTGCTGATACACGCTTAAATGAAATGTGTTTGAAAGGAGAGCCCCTTAAGGATTCACAAGGCTTCCCAAAAGTGCCATTATTGGGAAATGGAAATATGTGGTGTTCTGCCTGCAGAAAGGAGGATAAATGCTTTGTGAAACATCACAGAAAGCTGTGAGCTTCACTTCCATGTCAGGCCAAAGTGGATGGCAAGAAATTCATTAACATCTAATTCATGCAAAGCATCCAGCAACAAATGCAAGACATGGTTTGTAATGCTGGCCCCATTTTGGGATCAGTGCTATGAAAAATTATCTTCTTATGTTTCTTCATATGGTACACACTGTTAGCAGACTTGCAGTGAACTTTTGCTGCTATCTCAAAGCATGCTGCAGTGGCTCTCTTCTTATCTCTAAAAAGACATTTAGGTTTACTAATTGCTTCTCAAAAGACCAGTTTGCTCCTGAACTAAACCACTAACAATAAAGAACAAAAGCACACACTATTTTTATCATGATCATCTCACTAAAGTGGCCATTTTACTAATTCTATTCACCAAATGTGAAACACAAGCTGTTTATGCATCTATGCAACTTTGATTTTGTGCAAAGTGTCAGTCTGTTTCCATCACCAACAACCTGTAGAGGCTGTGGATTTCAAAGCTCCCTTGTTCCCTTTTATCATTTGCTTACACTAAAGAAGCTGCTTTGAGTACAAGCTTCCATGAATCTAAAGAAAATAGAAAGTGGAAAAATGATTTAAAGTCACAAGAGGGACCACCTGGCAAGGACAGATTAAAAATTAATAAGGGGAGTTTGATCCAACATGTCCCTGAGAAGAAGGGTCAAATAATGTCACATGTCCTTTAGGATGAAAACAAATGGTTCATAAGTGTGGAATTGAAAATACCAAAATAGAATTAAAGCAAGGGAAGCATTAGAAAAAATAGAAAATATTACTAATGGCAGAGTCTGTTAGCTTTAGAATATATTTCAACTGGCTGCTTGATAAATGGGGCTTGCAGGTGACAAGGACATGGCTCACAAGTCAAGCACAAAAAGTTACAGTAAATTGGGTTACATCAAGTTGACTCCCTCAAAGACAGAGAAGCCCTGCAGAGAGATCATGACAAATTGGAGGGCTGAGAAAACACCAAGCTATGTCAGGGGGTGTTTAGGCTCTATCTTAGGGAAAGGTTTTTCATCCAGACAGTGGTTGGGCACTGGAACAGACTCCCCAGGAAGTGGTCACAGCACCAAGCCTGACAAGAGTTCGAGAGATGTTTGGACAACACTCTCAGGAGCATGGTGTGACTCCTGGTGCTGTCTTGTGCAGGGCCAGGAGCTGAATTCCACGCTCCTTGTGGGTCCCTTTGAACTCAGGATATTCTATAATTCTATGGGGTTTTTTTTTTCCTTTTCCCTGCTTTAAACAGAAAAGTCAGCAACCCACCTCCCCTCTAAATGCCCTCCTAAAAAGATAACTCCAGCTGTTAAAATCTGTTTCATAGCAACTTCTCTTACCTGACTTTCTGAAGTCATTACAGGACAAATCACTACGCCCTGCCAACTGACTAGTACAAATCAGGAAGGCTGTAATGTGCAAGCTACTTTCAGTGTTAAAAGTCAGTCCTCAGGTCTTGCTTTGCAAAGCTGATGTAGAATGTAATCAATACACAGTTTTACTGAAGTTGCAGTTTTGAGCTGTTACCTGAGTTGAAGAGACAAATTTTTCAGTTCACGAATGTTACACACATCTCTTCCTAAGCAGACATTATTTTCATTTACTTCGAAGAACGTCATAGAATTCCAGGAAAATTCAGGTTGGAAGGGACCTTAGAAAGTTTTGAGCACTATCTTCTCAAGTCAGACTTGGCTGTGAGGTGAGACCAGATTACTTAGAATTTTGTCTCCTTGGCGATCAAAGGCCTCTGAGGAAGGAGACACGGCATGATCTCTTTGGGCAACACATTCTTTGCCTGACTGTCCTCATGGGGAAGAAGTTTTTAGCAAACTGACAATAAATACTGCTTCTTGTATGAAATCTGTATCAGAAGGTATTTGCACAGATTTGCTTCATAATGGCTGAGTTTCTTTTTTTTTATTCATTAATGTAGTTGCACTATTAAGGGGCTCTGTCAGGTTAAAATGAGGTCAGACTCTGATGATGAACACATGGCTGGAATGGTTCTGTGCTGCAGTTAGAAATAGGTCATCTCGGAACACCTTCCCATTTTTATCTCAAGATGAAACAATGAAACAAGAGCTTGTCAACATTTCAACAGATGAATTTTACTGAACATACTATAACATTATATAGTGTAAGCCGATAAATGCGGCAGTGAAGAGGTGATTATCATGAAATTTGAGCAAAGTTTTTCCCAGTGAGAGGTTGGCCTGTGGGGGCTGTGAAATCCACCTTCTTTCTGGAAAAGAAGAGATTGGAACCTGGTAGATCAGGAGTACCTACATGTTCAGTCAGTAAACACATGCTTAACTCCACATGATAATTTTAAGTTGCTATGTTGTAGTGACTGTAAATTCACTGATGGACTGTTTTTTTCCTCTACCACACACTAGAGCACAGATGCTGTGCAAAGACAAGTGAATCCATCATGCACCAGGGATTAACATCTGTACTGGACACAAGGACTTCAATCATCTCCATGACAATGGGCTTAACATTCCCATGTTGTTCCACATTTCAGATAGACCATAAAGTAAAACTTTATGCCAAACACATGGTCAGCCACAGTTGCTGATTTCATACTCCACAGTTAAGGCACAAGGAATCCAGACGGACCTTACCAAGTATAGTTCTTCTAATGTAATTTCATAGAACACTGTCTAAAATCCACTTGGACTTAAGCTTGGTGCACCACTGAATATCTCAGCATTTAAATGATCCAATAGTTCAGAGAAATGCCTTTTACAGCCGTGAATATTATCATTGATTATTACTGAGCACAAGCATATGCTGTCAAACATTAGACTGCCACCAATCATGTGGTCTGCTGAAATAGTATCTCCATGTTAGGCATCACTATCACTCAAGGAGAAGACACAGGGCATCAGTTAATCTAGTTTCTGATCTTCCTGCACATATTGTTCAGGAGCAAAATGTGTCCTGAATGGCCTCTGTTCCCTCTCTTCCTTGGTAACACTTGGTAACATCAGGAGCAAGGGTTTGTTCAATGGATGGATACAGGGAAACAAATGAGCTCACAGATCAGCCCTTCTGACAGCACTTCTGCCATGGATACCAGGGAATTTACAGAGACAAAGTTTGGGTTCAAGCCACCGATGTTTTTTCCCCCCAAGAGACAACATGTTGGCATCTACTGCATTTACAATTTCAGCAGGTCATGCTGGAGAAAACACAAGGCCTTTCGATAAGAAAGCAGATGGCATTAATATGTTGTTGGAGTGGCTTGTTACACCAGTAGAACCAGCCATTTGTCCCACTAATAGCTAAAGAAGGGGCAGGAGGGCAAGAATTCACTTCTTACAGTACAGCTTAAAAAAGGGGGACAGAGTAATGCTTCATTAATAACATCTTACTTAAAATGCATTCATTATCTTGTTTCTCACTACTGACATCGCAGTTATGTGTTCAGCAAACTCATAATAAAGCCTGCAGTTTCAGAGGTAACTTGGCCACAAACAGCTTCCCAGCCCCAATTTTTGTAGACAGGCCATTAACTTGGTAACAAGTTAAAACATTTTCTTTTCAGATTTGACCATATTTTGGCAAAATGCATGAATATCATGTTCTGCTTATCGTAGAAGGACATATAAAAGCCTTTTTTTTACACTTATAATTTGTTCTTGTCAGCTGTTACTCTGTAATGTGGTGAGCGCTCCTGGGAGGGCAGGGATGGTGAAATCAATCAGGATTCTTCACAGTGCCGGTAGTGAAAATTCCTGGCATCTCTGTGAAATCCTCAGGCTTTTTATTTTCTTTGTAGTGTCTTTCAGAAATCCCTACAAACTCTGTAAGGCACAGAACTGAAACACACAGAGCTTACACCTAGGCAGAGAGGGGGTGAAAAAGGAAGAAGCATGCTCTTGACATCAGTGCAAAGGCCATACATTTTAGACTGTTTACTGATGTAATGATCTGGTTTTACTTTTCAAATCTTTCATTAGGTTATTAATATCCTTCTAACTACCTTTTTTCCCTACAGAATAGTAAACTGGTGTACTACTTACACATCAATGGTAAACTGCATATTGTGCCTTTGGCAGGAACCATATTTCATAATTTTTCCTCAAGAAATGAGTGATAAAACACTGCTGTTACTGAATAACATAAAAATTTGCAGTTTATTACCAGCTTTACTGCGTACAATTATTTCTACTAGTAGTTTAATATAATTTACAGACCAGTGCTAGCAGTTATAGGCCAGATCACTGGCCCACTAACAAGCCAAATATAAAAGAAGTTCACAGATAATAATGACTTCACATTTTGATCTAGGCTAGGCATGAATTCACAATTCAGACATATAAGACAAAACAGTTCTGAGAGCAGCAGCAATTCATATAGATACAGACTCCAAAATAAATGAACAGAAGGAACAATCCGAGATAGTGCAAATACTGCCATAGCACAACATTTTCATCTGCGCATTTTCTATTTGATGGCATTAAAATGGTAACTCTACCTTTCAGCCCTTTCTTATATATAACTTTGTTTCTGTGCTTTTGATGCGCATACACAAGAGTAGGAAGATGGACAGGGGAATTCACTCATCTTCCAGCCTAAGACAACTGTAAAAAATGTAGCCTTTGCCTTGCCCCCTAAATTCCTACACCAACATTTTGAGAGACCCACAGATGTTAGAAGACAACTTCCATTGGATCGGTATGGCATTTGGTTACTTCACACATACCTGTGTCTTTCAAATCCCCAAATCTTCTGATTACAATGAGCAAACAGCCATGTCAGCAAAGAGGGAAAGGGCTGAGAGCACTGCTCCATTCAGGGGTTTCACTGGTCACCAGGGTTTGAAAAACATCATAAATTTTCCAATTATGTGTGTGATCACCTTTAGCCTCTCTTATGACTTTTCAAGACAAAGATATATAGATTAATAGAAAGGTAAGATGAAAATCTCCTAGAAGTCTTGACAACACAAAAGGCCACTATTTTTTCCTTCGCTTTTATATTTGCAATTCTATACCTTCCTTTTCTCTCTATTCCACTTCCCCTTTCAGATTTCAGCTTGCTGCATTCATAAACAGTGTTACCTTTCATTCTTCCTTTTGCACAAAAGCGTGGCCATGGTGCACTACTCTCAAACTGATCAGAACTGAACATCAAGTCACACTGATTTCAAGCTGTAGCTTATGACTGCACATTCAGCATCTACAGTCTCTCTGCTCTCCATTTGGATTTAACATTTGGTTCTTGTTGGCCCATATAGTTAATCTTGTTGCTGTTAAATACAGTAGCATCCCTCTGCAAATCCTGCCATCTGGAACAGTTCTTTACTTATGTTTCAGCAAATCACTTGATTTAAAAAATCTGGAAGCATATATTGTCTCCCCTTGCTTGAAACTAAATTCCTTTCTTCATCACTGAGAAAGTGATACCATTGCATGTAGTGCTGGTTTGTCCTTCCTAACCAAATGTACTCCTAAACTGCTGTCATGAACCCACCCCCTTCAAAATTGCAGACACATGAACCAAGACCCAGGTCTTTCAGATTGGGTTCACCTCTTTTTGGCGTTTTGTTGTTTTGGTTTTTTTCTAAACAGACCATATGACAAAACCATGAGGCATCTGGGGATACAGTCTGCACGAAATCTTTTACACAAAATAAAGCTGTCTTACTGTCCTAACCATCCAGTATTGGGTGTTCCCTAAATTACTTGAGATTAAAGAAACAGATTCTAAATAAACAGCAAAAGTCACTTATTTGTGTCATCTACTTTGAAAAAAAAATTGCTCAAAATAGGGTAATTAGTAATCTGTCAAACTAATTGTGAAAGCTGATAACTGCTGCTGATATACTGCCTGGCATTACTCTCCTTTTTAGAATAAAAAACAGACAGTACATATATAACATATATTTCTATCCTTTGTGCATTTAGTAGCTGTCTCTTTCAAGACTCAATACATGATCAGAATTTTAATCAAACAGCTCTCACTCTAACATCATTATTCTGTAAACATGACATAATAAGAGTGCAGCATTAGCCCTGGCTTTGGATAGCTAACAACATAACCTTAGAAGGACAATGAAGGATACAGAAAATGGTTTATGGTCAAGATTCTCAAGAGGTGAAGCCTCTCTGCATTAGGCCGAAGAGTTTTACTCAGTCATAAGCTGAAGATCTAATTTCAAAGAGAGTATTCACTATCCTGAATAATCAGGAACTGAGAGCCATGAAACACATTAGATACAGGTATGACCAGCTGTCACAGGGAAACTACAGCAGCTTTAAGCAAGTGATGGAAAGGTATGGGATTCCAAGCCCTTTTCCTAGCTTCCACAGAAACATTTTTTATCATATGACACTGTTAACTTGGCCTTTAACTGGGGTGTGATTTCAAATCACTGCCACGGAGATGGGTCCACATGTGATTTATCACACTGCACAAGTCCAGTGAGGCAAAGAGAAAGAACCATAGTAAGAGAAAATAGATATTTTTCTTTCAGGCAGCATCTCCTGCCCTAGGTGCTGAGGTGCACAGCATAGTCAGCAGCCAGATCTTTTCTGGAGAACTGCTCCATCTTGGCTGATTCTGCTTGGTGACCTCGTCAAGGGCAAGCACTCTGTGCCAGTGTGTGTGGCCCTGGCTGAGATCTGATGTAGGACTGCAGGAGCTTCCAGCTCTTTCCAAGGAGTCTTTAGGGCAGGCTTAACTTGTTTTTCTCTTCTGTGATTTTAAGATATGCATTCATTCTTAGAAGTTAAAATGTCAACTTAATTTCTCTTGCAGCTATGGTACCATAACAATGGCTAAGATGCTATATTAGGAGATATATTTTTCTAATTTAGTTTATCTTATTTTCTTACATTTTATCTTATCACTGTAGATCACAGAATATATGAATCATTTAGCAGAATATGACTATCTCCAGTCTTAAATACAAGAACTAGAAGCAGGAAAAGAAAACTCAGAAGTTTCTTTTCTGCTATGGTTGCAAAACTTAATTTAGAAGAACACCAGCCAATGGAATAAAGCTGCTATTTTTAACCTTCGGGCACACAAAATTTATCATTAAAACTTACAATTAGATAAAGGATCTGAAAGCAATAAAGTTTTAAGATGGAAAATTCTTTTCAGGGAAAAAGCAACAGCATCAATTTAAAGCTAATAACAGCCTGAGATCTGATAGAAAGACAACAGTACATAGGAGGGCAGCAAAATAATTGAAGAGTCCTGTTCCAGGACTCTCGTGCATGTACAGGACAGTACCGTAAATTTTATTAACACCTGACCTAGACCACTGCCTACAGCATATGTGAGCATCTATACTGCAACAGATACTTCTTCCATAGGCACACAAGTTAGGGAAGTGGCCTTTGGAAATCTTGGCCTGGAATACACTGCCAAGTGCAGAGAAAATTTCTGAATTTTCTCCAGAAATTCTCATGTGTGCAAGCAGTATTGCATATATTTCAGCTTGATTCCAAGTTTCTTTGACATCACAAGAAAATCTCTTCTAGGAATTATAGCTCTGTTTGGCATACTTGTATGTGCTTTAGAAATTAACTTGAAAATACATTTTTACAAATAAAGCAACTTTTAATTGCTGTTTATAGAAAAAACATTGTCACTATCTGAGAGTCAGAAACTATCCTTTCCCTAGCTTTTAACTACTCTCCTGATCCATTACACTGCTATTCTTCCCAAGGAACAAAATCCCAGCTCCACAATTCCATCTCGACATTGGAAGGAGTAGTTCTTAATCAGATGTGAAATGGGAAAAGGCATGAATAGATGTCACTTGAACTGCACAGACAAGAGAAATGAATTAACATGATAAGTATTTGCTGCTCTCAAGGCAGTAAATTGCAGGCTGGCTGAACACAAATAAAGACAACACATTCCAAAAAATGGCTGACTGTTTATTCTCGACTGCCAAAAAGCTGCTCAGGATGCACCAAGAGAGAATTTCTGCAGCCAGAAAAATTATTTCTGATGATGACAAGAGGAAAATAAAGGAATCTCTCCATTCCCATCCTGGCCAGTCCCAAGATGAATAATACCTACATGTTCTGGTATTAAAAACAAAAGCAAAATCACATTGAAATCCCTTTAAAACAGATTAAATTAATAGATTGCATGTACTTATTGATGTAATATTTGATTAGCTGGGAATTACTTTGAAATGCATATTTTAAAATCCTTTGTTTGGTGTTTCTGATATTATGCTTATGCTTCTTCACAAGTATCAGAACAATAGAGTTTAAGTTAGGGTTTTGCTCATGTGCCTGCATGTAAAAGTTTTTTTCAATAACCTCACTAAAAAAAAACGTTGCAGCCATTTTGTTAGGAACACATCTGAGGAGAGAATTTTCTTTTTTGCAGCCAAAGATAATGTTGTAATTATTTTTAAAAAATCTATTTAAAAGAAACACAACGAATTTTACAGAAGTCTGCTACCCATAGTGCAGTAACTAGAAGCTGCCTGACAGTGGCTCCATGTTCAATTCTGAAAGCCTGGTATGAAGGGAAGGAGACCAGAAAAAAATGGGAAGAATACTGCATCCCCTAGAAATTCTGGATCTAAGCCTTGCATCCATTCCTTCCAAAGCCTGAAGAAAACCACAAATTTCTCCTTTAAGCTTTGTCATTCCAGGCTTCTCTTTACAAATACGTGGAAATATTTAGACATTCAAATAATTTTAGGAGACCAACATACCTTATATGCAGGGCACTTCCACTGCACATGCCTGTTCTTGGCAAGCTCAGCAGTGATTGTACACTGGGTGATTAAATGGAGCTGGCCAGCAGGACCCCAAGCAGCGCCAGCCCACTTGAGCTAAGTGCAACATGACAGTGCCCAGACCCATCATAACTCTGGGCAGAACAGTGAGCTCAGCCTTGCAGCAATCCAGTTCTGACAAACAGTGTTTTCAAAGCACATAAATAAACTTTGCTAGTAATTATACATATATTTATAGTGCACCTTTCCTCCAGGAATCACAAAGTGCTTTACAAATATCAGCCCATTCTCTGTAAGAGACTTGTTTAGCAGTCCCAGGACTGCCAGTACAATTGGCAAATGACATTTCACTGGAATGAGAGGTACGTCAGTGGCACCATCACTTGCTGGCTTAACAGAACTACTCTGTCTTTCTTCAAACTAGGATTCAGACAAAATCCTTGTGCCTTTTGAATGAATAAAACAACTGAAGTCTCATCTCTGGCTTAAAGGCTGTTGGCTAGGTTGAATGAAAAGGCTACTTCACTAGAACTAGTAACAGCTGGGAATATGAGTTACAACAACATATGGGAACACATGAATACCCTAAATCCCATCCAGTTCTTTCAGTGGTAAAATTCAGCTGAAGCTCTATGGTTATGTATCAGATTAGGATAATGGGACTATGTTGCCAAACATGTTTATTCCTTTAAGGACACCTAAGCTTTAAAGCTAAAGGGACATTTGCATCATGATTTTGGTGAAACCATAGCTGATTTCATCAGAGTGATTAAGACTTCAGAACTATTTATACAGTAGGTTGGTTGCTATTGCCCATTCTAATACCCAGAAGATACAATTTGTTCTCAATTATTTTTCCCCATGCTCAAAGAGTTTCTGATCTAAACAAAGTGATTTTTTTCCCACTGTCTCAATGACTGATATATTTTCTAGCCAGCCAACCACAGGCACAAAAGCAAGCATTTTCTTTATGACCAACACTTGATGACCTTGAAAAAACCTGCAACAGCAGCCTGTGGGAAGTCTACAGAGATCAAAGAAACAATTCATGTTTGTATTCATTTGAGTGCCATTCTATGTCTAGCTCTGTCTGGAGTGATGCTACAAGAGCTGCATATTACTAGTGTGCTCTCCAAGCACAGAGACATAGCTGCAGAGGCCAGGAAACAAAAAGCACTGTGCTGCACTGAGTGCTCCATTTCTGTCAGCAAATCACCAGAAATCCCTAGAGAACAAAAATTATATTGTGTACATCTAGGTAAGTTATATCCACTACCTCAGATTTTCTAAAGAGATTGTAACAGTGCATACTTGAGATAGACTAGGGGGGGCCAGGGGACCTGTGTAGGTACCATATTTCTTATCATTCAAAATAAATTACTTCCAGGATGGTGCTACACAGAGTGCTGATATGCAGCTGCTTAATGTCAGATTTGCAGAACACCCTAATTATTTAAAGTGTCACAAAATTCTATTAAATAAATATGAAACTGAACTCAGACCCACCTATAGTTTTAAAACTTTCTTATTTACAAAGTTTCTTTAATGAGACCTGGTATCCAAGACCTCAGCTTTATGTGCCAGGCAGGTGATTTTGCCTTTTGCAACAAAAGGTCTCTAGCCCAGCCAGGCTGTCCTGTCTGGAGAGATGAGAAAAGAGAATCCAGGCACATTGATACATCTCAACACAGGCTGCTTTAGAAAGTCAGCAATAAATAACTAAAACTGTGGAGCATTTATATTACTCAGGGGGTGTTTAAGTATTTGTCTACTCCCATCTACCCACACAGGGCAGCAGACAAGCGCCATGGTGAACAGCAGGAAGGTGGGGAGGACAGCTGGGGTACAATTCAAAATTATGAGTTGTCTGTCAGAAAATAGCTAAAATCCATGATTGAGAATAAGGAAGTCCAGCCAGAAGTGTTAATTCTCTAGTGCAAGGACAGAGAGTTTGCACTTTGCTTAGCACAATCAGTTCTGCAACAGTCAAACAGTGTTTCAAAAGTGTATCTGGAAAAATTCCCACATTCCACATTTGATCCTTTAATTTAAACCTCCAAGAACGAGGGCAGCCACAGAAGCAATGAGAAGGATTAAAGGACTGGCTTCCTTCTGCCTCTCCAGCTCTGTTAGGAGAGGGTGAGTCACATACATCTTTTCTTAATCACCGAGCTACAAACAGCCTCCCCCCTTTTCTTCTCCTACTTCTCCAAGCCTCTGCTCCCAAACATGTCTGCTATCACCAGGCAAATACCAGAGCTGCCCTTCCCCAATGGATGTGTACAGCCCTCAGTACACAGCGGTAAAATAAGCTACAGTTTCCATTTCCCATGACTGATCAGCAGATCCTGTAACTCTTCAGGCAAGGCCGTTAAACAATTCAGTAGCCCTCACAGAAAGGAAGTTAAATTCACCCTATTAAAACAGGAGGTGAATCAATGATACCATTATCACAAGATATCAAAATGAGCATCCTTACTGTCATGCTGAAGGAATGCCTGTGCCATTTCTTATGTTCAGGGCATAAAGGGACGCATTTGCAGTGAATGTAGCTAATTCGCCAGCTTCTTCTTTTGTCACTGGAGAGAGAGAGGCTGCTCCAAGGAGAAAATTCAGAACAACAGAAGTTAATCTCTTTCTCTGAATTGCCTTTTCTAGGAATCTCATGTATCATGGCTGACAGGCAAAGCCATATCCATCACCCAAGTCTTAAGCTATCCCTTGCACATATTCCTTTAAAAAAGACTATAACATTTGTGATTTTCTATGTAAAACCCAGGGGAGCATGTTTTCCCATATTTCAGGCTTCTCAAAATACCAAACCCTTATTTTAACCTTTCATGCTTTGAAAACTGCTCATGCTGAAATTTCCCAAGTAGCCTGCAGACCCACTGGACACTTTTTGGACTAAGAACAAAAAAAAAAAAAAATTAAAAATAACCACTCTAGCCAAAAATCTGAGGGTTATAAAATAATCACGCCTTGAAAAACAGGTTGCACAAGACAGAGTAAGAAGATCATTGTCAAACACCCCTGGCAAAAGTGCACATAATCTTGTGGCTATTATAGGTTAAATGAACACATTCTCTGGCCCCCAAAGGTTTTTGCTAGCAAAATACAACTGGTAATTCCATTATCATCAGAGCTATACAATGTGGTGCACCACATCGAGGATAGGGTGCCTTATATGCTTTGTAATAGCTCAGAACAGTACGTGTAGATGTTCTGATATCTCCAGAAACAGCTGCCCCAATACAGTAAGTATCCCATTTTAGTGCATTAAACATGCACCACTGGTGTACAGAACCTTAAAGCAAGATTATCCTGATACATTTAAAACATGCCCACATATGGATATGTCATCAAATCCAGACTCCTTAGCCTCCTCATTTTCAGCACCGTGTCAATTTTAAATGATTCTGGCTGAGAGAGATGGCAGGATGCTGAAAACCCTGTCAGCAACTGGCAGGCAGACTCCATTAAAGTACTCAATATTGCTAACATTGGTTCAACAGGACTTAAAAATGTCTCCCCTGTGAAATCAAATTCATCAGGTTCTCGCTCACACTGCCCACAACACAGATTTAAATCCACAAAACCACAGGGTCTAAACAGGGTCCCCTGACCATGGGTCATTTTGCATTCAGGGTTCAAACAAAAATAAAATTTCAAGAGGAAAAGTTACTGGAACCACAGAGGATAGATTTTAACCATTAGTAAAAATCTATTTAAGTTTATACAGAACACAAGCTGATTCAGATGCCAGCTTTGCAATGATATCCACAGTGAAGCCAAGGGTGGGGAGTGTGGAAAAGGGGTACCAGGTTTTAATTAAAAGTCTTTTTTGAGCTAGAGCAATATCAGCCTTCCTTAAATAAAAAGCAGTTTTAAGGCTTAGAATTACACTCTCAACTCCACAGAGGGTTGCAGGAGATTAGGAGATTAGGCTAGGGTCTATGTTTAAATGTATTTAACCGCTGAAATGCATTTGGCTCCCAAGTACAAAAATGTCCTTCTGATCCTAGTAAAAACCCACTAAAAAACAAATCCATTCTCTAAAAATAGCAATTGTGAAATTACCAGTCCTGAGTGTTTAAGAACATCTTATGCTATCTCCAACACTCCACTGTGTGCAGCCTTGAAAGAGCACACAAATGTGCAGAGGTGTACTACTGAATCAATCTGCCCACCTGCCTCAATCTCCACTTCCTAACAATCTCTAAAATCAAATGAAACCACAAATTCTCTACTTGGCTCCTCTATGAAGCTTTATGACCCGTGACACGTACAAGCTGGAACAGACAGTGTTAAAGGCCCAGCTTTTAAACCTACTTATTTGAGCTTGAAAAGTGCACAAGGCAAACATTTCCTTTCACATCGTCTCGCAGAGTATGTAGCTCTGGACACCCTAAACCCCTCGGAGGTGCTGTCCTCATTGCTCATGTCAGATGCAGGAACACGATGCCTAATTTATGTCTGCATTGTTAGATCAATAACATCAGCACTCTAACCTCAAGCAAGCCTGTCTGTAGCTTGGCAAGAGTTCAAGCTTCCACAATCTTTCTTCAACCGAAACATTTTGCATTCTGCTGGTGTTTAGGCTAGACTCAAATATTCAGTTCTTCAGTGGGATTACTCTACTTCTGTATGATAGGAGCTCCTTGAAGAAGAAAAACAATTAACCTCCGTGGAATCTTGGGAACATATAAATCCATGCCTTCCTTTTTACTTTATATACAAGTTGTACAGGCAAAGTCACAATGAGAACCTTATGAGAAAAAAGACAATCTGAGCTTCTCAACCCAGTGCCCCCTAGATCAAAGCCCTTTAGTCCCCAAAATACTTCCTAACCCAGACATCAGAGCTCTTGTCCCAGGCACCCTCATGCCTCCAGCAGTCTCTCAGGTCTCTCCATCACTGGCCTCCTCCAGCTGGTCAATGTGGCCAGACGAGCCCACCTTGATCTTCTCTGGAGTTCTTTTACAGATAATCCAAATATTCAGAGCCAGTCTGCTGCTTTGAAGAATCCACCAAGGCACAACTTAAAGAGCAGAAAAAGAGAAGAGGCAGAAGAGGCAGCCCGACCTGAGAAGAATTCTCCGTTGACTGATGCCATTGCAGCCCAGAGAGCCAGGCCAAGAAGAAAGAAAAGGTGCATAGCTGCAGATATAATTGAAGGCATTACATTTGCAAGACCAGAAGCTGGAATATGACTAAAGCATCTATGAAAGTTGATGGATGTCCTAGAGGCAGCTTATATTTTATTCTAACCCAAGCAAAATAGTAGGCAGCAGAGGGAAGGAATGATCACAGCCACCTGTTCTCCTTTATGAGGCAGCCCCATTTATTTCCATATGGTAATTTTTGCCAGCACAAGTACCTTTTGCCCCCATTCTATAGCCTGCAGATTAGAGAGCAGCCAGGCAATTTACACAAATGCCTTATTTTGACAGCAAGTCTCCATAGCTTCAGCATCTTGCATTACCTTTGTCTTTTTTCCCCTTCCTCTTCGGTTCTGATGAATTATTTTCTTAATGGTAGTCAGCAAAGGATTAAAAGTCATTATTAGAAGACAGACACAACATCTAGAAAATGGTATACATCATACTAAACAACCTTTGCAACAGATTCCTGCACTACTCATCTTGATTTATTTGTATATATTTGATCAGACAAGTGTATTTTATTCTGCATCCAGGCCAAAGTTTTAACAAGATGTATAAAGATAGGTAGCTAGCTGGGTGCCCATCAAACCTCAAAAATAAAATTGGTGAAATCATGCCAAATGCAATTGAGTCAGAGGAAGCTGGAAGCAAAAACTGCACAGTGGCAGAGCAGTGTTCATGTTCCTGAGTCACACAACAAAAAAGGCATTTAAAATATGAGTTCATAATTTTCAAGATGTAAGGCAGCCCAGTGTTTTTTAATTGTGCAAGCTTCATAATATATAGGCAATGAAAACTGACAGTTTCCTGAACAGTGAACATTCTGTCTCAGTAAGTAAAGCCTCTTGTATAACTTTAGAATAAGTGTGGTCTATTTCCAAGATCTCTAAAAAGCAGTTGGTTGTGTTTTTAGGACAAGACATTTAGTAGCTGTATAGAAATCCCTTTCCATGAGCAATATGCCCCGAAACCTGGAGCCTCTATAGATATGTGCACATAGAGACTTCTTGGCAATAGTATCTAAAGGTAAATGGCTGGATCTACAGAAGGCAAGGCAATAAATGCACATATACTTCTTTTTCTCTCTGAGAGTGAAGGAAGATTCAGCATTTTGCAGAGGCAGTTCCTTCCTTTCTGTTGCTGAACACTTTGGAAGATACATGCCAAACAGGGAAGTCCAAGTGCACTGCACTTCCCCAGCTTGCCATCTCGTGCAGCCCCTGCAACCCTGTGGCTGCCTCTTTCCAAAAGGCTCCCTCAAGCACTTCCACTCGATCACACCAGTGTCCTTACCACCTTTGTACCCACAGCCACTCTGCACAAACAAACCAATACCCCAGCACACTCATCTGGAGGCAGTGTCAGAAATAGAAACATATTTTTAACTAGAATCATAGGTCTATCCAGTCTCCAGATCTGCAAGAGAAACATAATCTGATAGAACACATTGTAACAGAGGTAGTAAAACACTAGATTTACCTCTTTAACAGCTGAAAACTTTGAGGAAAGAAACACTACTGTGCCCACCCTTTTGGATATTTCAGTCTGTATACTTGTTTGGACTAAAATGTCAACAAGTTTCCTTCTCCAGGAGAAATTGGAAAATTGATTTTATCCTAAAACAAATACCCCTGGTACATGACAGGCACTGTTAGGGAGCCATGCCAGCAGAGAATTTTTAAAAAACCAGCAGCATTAGCTATTTCTCATCCTCCGTTCTGTGAAAAACTGCCACACTCAGAACAGCTTGAAATAAAGCTCTCGAAGAAGCTGTACTGTTTTAACTATCCTAATTCTCTACTGCCCTACACTTCTTCACATTTTGAGATATGGTTTGATACCTCTGCATTTGGACAGTGAAATGCCACTTAGTTTCCCATGTATGCATAATTTTTCTTGGGTAAAACAGCAGTAGAAGTTTGCATCCATGATGTTCATGAAGGAAGGAAATTTATTTCTACCAAACTCCTCCTACTACCATTGGCAGTACTCCTTGTTAGCTGTAACCAGTTCTGGTAGCAGTAGGACAAACACTTCTGATTGAGACTTGAGCGTAAAAGAAAGTTTCAGATCAACTTCCTTTTTGCTGTTGATCGTGATTATCTTCCCAGAGTAACCCAGCACTTGCAGCCTAGCAGTGCCCTCATCAGGAGAAGTGGGCCTGACCCTTGAACTCTCAGGTAAAAGAAATCTTCCTGACAGTGAATAAGTGTCTCTTTTGCAAGAGACCTGTGTGAATTCTGAGGAACAGTACAAGAAAACCCAACAAACAAGCACTGTTTACTAATAGCAACTTCTTTTAGTGCAATTCACTTCCTCGTAAGCCTGCACAGCACAGATGCAGCCTCAGAACCAAACCTGCACAAACACACTTCCAAGTGCAGGTAAATCAGAGAGACTAGGAGGGGTCCAGCCACACAGGATAACCAGATCTCCACAGCTTTCTTTTGCATCAGTGATGATGCTACAGATAGAAGTGCCCATTGCACAGCAGAAACTGTGGTCATCTCATACAGCAGAGTACTTCTTGTCTCACCTGGGTGAGAACATAAAGGAACAGCCACACAATTCCGCTTGCTTTCACCAGTGCCACCACACTGAGTCTGCTCCACGAGCCAGCCACAGGCCAGTCACGTGTGTTCCACATTCACTTGAATTTCTACATGAAAAAACAGACACTACACTACAAGCTGCACATTTTCAGCTAGAATGTTCTTATTTTCTAATAAGATTTCAAGACACAGATACATGTTTATGTTTAAGACAGATTTTTCACCTATGGGTCTGGTCAACTCAGTAGATAGGCCCTAATTTTAAAAAAAGCACAGGTTTTACTCCCCTACAGAAACTTCATAAAGTTTTCATGCTAGCACATCAATACTTACTTTGTACTTTCTTTGGCCCCAGAGTTTTATTATTCACCTGAACAATTACCGAGAATCAGTGAACTTTTCTGTTTCAGATTTCAATACAATTTCACCAAAAAATAACCTGTAACTTTTACTGTAATTAATAATTTAAGTTATTTATTGGGTTTTGTACTCTACTTTGTATCTTACCTCATTCCTTCTCTGCTTGATGCATATGTGCAAGAACAGAGGCAAGTGACTAGAGACATAGAGATCATCTTTCTTGGGAAGAAAAAAAATACCAGAAACTGAAATATTTCAAGGCTCTACCTGCACAGGTAATGAAACAATTAGATACATTTTCCTTTCAGAAATTCCTACCGTGTATCAATCCTCAGTTCCCACAGAGGGACTTTACCTTAAGGGCTGTGTCTGATCAGAGACCATGGCTGGCCCTGAGACTTCCTCCAAACTCTTCCGCTCACAGCCAGCATGCTGTAAGTAGCTACACACTAAAAATGCCTTTCCAAGGCTGAACTTTCCTCCAAGACAAGGGAAGGGACTTGGCATGCCATACCAGCACAAGCTGATTCTTGGCACACCACGCAGGCTGGGCCATCCAGGTGACCACCTGTCCTGAACGAGTTCCCACAAATGGTGCGAGAGGCCAGGGAACAGAAGAAAATAGATTAAGAATACATTTAGGTCTAAGCTCCTCAACAACCTAAATGGCCTTGGGGGGAAAAAAAAAACAAAAAACAAAAAAAAACAACAGAGAAAAAAAAAGAAAAAAAAAGTTAAATAAGGAAGAAAGGAAATCAAGAGTCTGGGTTGTCCCTGGTTAATGTTACACTCTCTTTTGACCAGCTCCTATTTCTGAAGTTTCTTTAGGCCTGTAGTTTTTTCTTTATGATGCCAGTCTAATGCATTCAAGAAACCAAAACTTATTAACAATATGAATTGCATTCCATCACCATCTTTTAAGCAAACAAAACTTTTTAAAATCAGGGTGAGCCAAGTAATATAGCTCCAAATTTATAAGTGGGAAACAGAAGCAGAGCAGTGATTTATTCAGAGGAGTCAGGCAGGGAGATGGGCTTGAACTGTGTGGGACTGCCTCAATTCCTAAGCAGAAGATAATTATAAATAATGTGAAACAAAGGTTGTTCCTCTCTTTCTAGACAACAAACTTCTGAGGACATTCCAAGCACAAGCTAAAATTTGTCCACCCTTCAGAGTACTTTAAAAAAATTTATAGAGACAGGCAATGAAATGGATCTGTGTAAGAAGCTACCTTGCTAACTGTCCTAAAATGAAAAAAGGAGCCTGTCTCCTGTTACAGCAAGTCAAATATTTTAGAAACCTCCAAGTGTTTGATGGAGCATCCAGAAGAGCACTGTTAGCAGGGGAAGCATAAACAAATGCTGCCTGTAAATCACATTCAGCAAAATTACATGTTTTGTTCTAGAATATGGGACTTGATTCCCTGCAGCCTTGTATCTTCTGCAGTCATTTACATCAGTATGAAGTAATATACTGATAGGCTGTAGAACCACCTCTTCAATGTAGCAACATTTTACACACGTGACACAGACATTTGTTGTAAATGTCTCAAAGAAATAACAGCATACTCGATCTGTTGGACAACACACAAGCAACAAATATCAAAAAAAACCCCCAAACCAAGTATTGACATCAAAAATCTTCCTGTATGTTTAAAAGAAAGTTAGAATGAGAACAAGACAGCTAGAGTGGACAGAGTCAGTCTTTACTACAACTGTTTTATGAAGTTCACAAATAACATCTTACACATAGTACGAGTTAAAAGAATTCTACATTATAAGATTGTGGAAGTTTCAAACTTGCAACTTAAAGCCTGCATTTTAAAGCTTCAAATAGATGTCTGAATTACATTTGCTCCAGCAGCCCAAATCCAGCTCTCAAGCATATTTTGGAATACAGACTTTAAAAGCTCATGAAGGTTTTTTCCACAGAGCCCTTTCCTCAACCAGTGCATAGAAGTTATAGCTTCTATAGCTTCTAGACAACTTTTAAGTGTGACTGCCTTCTCATCATACTTCTACATTTATGCACAGGTGCACTACTCACATTCTGCTCAGAAGCCTGAAGAATTAATTTCCTGCTGACTGTGTCTGTGTTATGATCACAACTGAGCCCAAATGCTTCACAAATATTAGGGGGTTTTTTGATACAAAATATCATCCATATTTTATATATTTGTAACTGATTTACAGAGAGATCAAGGTAAAAATTATACCCACTGACTTTCAGGAACCCCAGTGAGAAGCATAGGACATGATCCCTCACGTGTAGGTATGACTTAATTTGTGGCTGTGGTGCTTAACCTTTCTGAAAACCAGGAACCAAATCTCGTTCAGTGAAAGAGGGTCTTATCTTACAAGTGAGAAAATTTGGTTTAAGGCACCTTAGGAAAATGATGCAACAGGCAGAAACATGATGCAGCTCTCCAGGGCAGCAATAGCTCTCAGCTGCCTTGAACTGTACCATTTCTTCCTGCAGTCTCTTGCTTCAGTTGTCATGCATTTCTCAACCTCTCCTCTGTACTATAAACTATAAACAAGACCCAAGTATTGTGGAAAATTCAGAGTGCAATCATCGAGTTTGAAAGACTCTATCACAAATTAGAAACAATTGTAGGAAATACAGAGTCATGGAGATAACCTTTCTTCTAGCATTTCAGTCTTTTGAGCACCAGCCTTTATAGCCTTAATAATATTCTTTGGAACTACCTAGTTACCTACATAGCAATCCAGGAAGTTCTGTGGATTTTTTAATTGAGTAATTTTTTTTAAAGCCCAAAGATGCTGTCATGAGGCATAAAATCAATACCCAAATCTGCTTTAAATCTGTGATATTTGCGATTGAGTTAGACAACCTTTTCCTAGACACTGCATGGAAACCCAGGGAGCTTAGGAATAAATCAGGCTTCATCTCAGTTTTGTTTTAGACTCGGTGAGGGACTCAGTATTGAAGCCCAGGGTGGCAGAAGAAGGGACAGTGATGGTCAGTCTTGTGAAATCTTAGTTATTTAAATTAAATGAATTTAAAGCATAGTGTATGGCTTTCCATCTAGCTGACAGAAAGACCAAGACATTAGCTGAAAGTCATATTCTTGCTCCAAAGCACAGGATTGCTAGTTCTTAAAATGAAGTTCATGAAAATATTTACTTGGGGGAAAGAAGATATTCTGTAATTGTGTAAATTGTGATTAAAATTTTGAACACCTGAAAACAGGGTCTAAATAGTTAGGAAACACAGGTAGACATATCAATGTCTTCCAGTTTTTAACATGTTCATACACCATTGTTTCTTTAGTCTCTTCTGATAAATTTGATCTAACTAATATATCAGTTCTGCTCTGAATAGGGAGCTGGACTAGGTAACTGCTGGAGGTCCTTTCCAACTTTACAATGGGAGTTTTCAATACACAGCTCTTTTCTGAGACAAATCCAGCATTTTTTATAAGACCAAGTGACAGCACCACCAAGCCAAGTATTACAAGAAATGACTCCAAAATCTAAGCATGGGATGTCACCAAATAAAACATTGACATGCTTGAGCTCACTGATGGCATTAATTTTCCAAAACACAGCTTTTCACTGTATGCAGTTCAAGACAGGAATTAATCTAATTAATTAATTTTTAAAGTACCACCTTGCTAGCCAGCAACTATAGGTAAAAGTAACTCACCAACTTTTATGATTGTTCTGTGCTCTGAATTACTGTCTGGGAAAAACAGATCTGTCTAGCATCTCAGTCAAATTATTCCAAGGACAAAACAATCCAGAAGGCACCAGATTACTATTTTAGTGCTGATTCTCTAAATGCACTGAAGCTGCAGTGAGGATTGCCCATTTGTTATTTGGTCCCCTGTGTGCCCTTAGAGGCAAAGTGCACTTACTCTATATGCAACTGCATCCTTAAGCTTGACTGAAATGTGCTTATCATCAGACATGCTGAAAAGATTTTCAGCTTAGCTGCTTTCATTAATACAAGCACCTTCACAGCTAGAATTTCAGATTAAGCCCCTGAAACACTGGAAATCACCATTCTCTCCTTGGGCTTGCCACAAAAAAGGAACATCATAAGGAAATGGATGGAAGGAAGAGGTATGAAAAAGAAATGGAGGATTAGTTAATATACCTTCCCAACATAAAAGGGCCTTTCTGTGCTCTGAGGTGTGTTGCCAGATCTAGAGTTTATCTGCTGTGTGAGCTAGACCCTTAAAGTTACTTTCAGAATATTAAAGATTTCTGATTTTTAGTTTTAAGGATACAGTACATTTTCAGTAAATCAGCAAGATAACAGAACAATGGAAGAAATACTTTCCCAACAAACAATAATATTCATCAGTTATAAGAGATGTATTTCATGATATTATATGTATTGATGAGGTGAATTTACATACAGAGGTAGGAGAACAGTGAAGGTGTACTCTGAATTTTGTATCTGAACTGCTGTTTACCTCATTCGCTTTATTACCAGAATATTAAAACTATGCCTCCTTACTGCAATTCTCCTCTCCTAATGTTTCCATACACTGGCAAGAGTAAAATGGACTAAACTCTAATCTTGGAATACTATGGACTGTATTCTTCCCCAGTGCTATTAATGCTTTCCAAACAGAAAAATATTTAATTCCAGCACTGCAAGTGAGAGAGTGGGAGAGAGAAGAGAATACTCCTTCAGGAAAAATTTTGAGATAATGAATGAGAAGGGAAATGTCACAGTGAAGAAGCTCATCTCAAAAAAAAAGGCTGCACAATGCCAAAGACAGGATCCTCCTAGGAGGAGATGTTCAAATGCAGAAAGTAGATCCGAAACGAGTGACTGACAAGCATGATGGGATTTGCAAGTACCAAGATTTGGCAGTATTAATGCAAAAATGCTGAGCTCTGACTGCTATTATGCATTACAAATAACTCCTGAAGAAGGAAAGCACAATCTCTGATAGTTAAATGAGAAATATGTAGGGAAAGGGTAAAGGATGTTTTGAAAAAAAGGTGGAGAGACATAAAGTAAGAATGATATAGGATGATGACATGCTAAGCGGCAGGTCTCAATAATCTACCAAGGTTTTTGAGGGTAGTAGAGGAAAAATGAATACCTTAAATTCACCTGTATTTAAAAACAAAATAGCAGAGAAGGCATGCATGTATAAGATATGGAAAAATCCATCTCTGACCTCTCCACTGGCAAGCAGAAAGATTCTGGCCTGAGGAATAATGATCTGGGCTTTATCATAATGAATTTCTGTCTAGAATGAGAAGGAAGATTGTTTACCACTGTTATATGATTAATATATTCAAGCACTGTTAAATCAAGCTATAGGACAGGCATCCTTTCCTCTTCTTCTCATAATAATGTAATGTGTACTGTTCCCATTGTGAGTTGGGTTTCAGAAGGTGTTTGACTTTACCATAAGCATCCAGAGTGCAGTATCTGCAGCACACAGGATTTACACAAAGCATGTGCTCTCCAATGTTTATTTATGCAAGTGAATTGCAAACTATTGCATTCCTTCATCATTCCTCTTACTTAAAACTCCACATCTCTGAGCCTCATCCCACTGACACTGAAAGCATTACAGAAACAATAACCCCCGACAAGAAGTGATCCTTTTTCTGCATTACCCCATTACCACTCCCTGCCACCTGAAAACTTCAAGGGTATCCAAAGTATTTGTAAGGCAGCAAATGGGAAACCTCCAATGTGTTTAAGGAGGGGTATTGGGCAAATGCAATACAAAGAGTTGTGTAATTTGCACCACAGACCCACTGCTAGGAAAAGTAACCCACCACAGACAGCTTCCCTCTCCAGGCACTCCAAGCAAAATGCATTTCTGGCTATTACTTGCTATTGACAAGAATGCACAAGACTTCTGATTCTCTTCTTTGCTCTTCTTCCCCACACCCCTAGACATTGCTTCTCAGTAAAAGTTTTGCTTTCTGAATTTTGTAGACTTACTCCTCTGCAAGCAACAGGCACCCACTGCAGTGCCTCTGGTGATTACAGTCAGCCACTGGCTACTTAGTGACATGTGAGAGTAGAAGGCCTGGGCCTGCAGGTCCAAATTGCACTGTCTTTGCTGTCAGCAGAGAGCTTGTTTAGGAAGATTGATCAAAGGGGCAATTTAGTCAAATGCCCCTTGCTCTGGAATAACAGCAATTAATCACAAATCCGCAGCACAGATTAGTAAATCATCAAGAATTAAACAGGGTCTGGTAGCAAACTCTAGAAATGCAGCTGTGGGAGGGAGGATAAGATAGGATAAGGTCTTCCTACAGAGCTACTTGGAGCTACCGGGAGCTATTATGGTTTCTACTACTCCTATTATGGTTTCCAGCTAACAAAAGGTGACTGGGGGAGGGTAGATGGGTGGAAGGCATGCAGCTTCTGGGCAATGGGGGCAGCTGGGCAATGCCATGTAGAAAGCAGAGCTGCATGCCAGTGGACTGCAGCAGTGGAAAGGCACTCTTGCTGCCTCAAGTCTCACCTCAGTGATCTCCAAGTCTGCTGGTGTACCTTAATAAGAAATGAAGAAGCAGAGGTGGGGAATAAAAAGATGCAGAAGGCATTGGAGAAAACTCATGTTTTCTCCCCTCTACAGGCAGCTGTCTTCCAATTTGGAAAGCTGAAAGGTAATGCAAAAAAACAGTGTCAAAGGGGACCACAGTTACAAATTTCTTTGGGTGAAGTCTGGCAAAAGTTTATGGGTCTCACTTTGACATGGGAAAGTGTCACTTTGAGGTGAGTGACAACTGTACTTCATCTGTCTTCAAAAAATAGACTGAATAAATAAAACTGAGCATCTGTAAACTATCACATTTCAATTTTCAGTGTTTTCACATGCTAAGGAAAAAGAATCAAACATTTAAAGTTGCCATGGGCTAGCTATGCTGTAACATGGTGGGGTTTGTATCCAAAAGAACCCATATGAAGAGTGATGATGCCACAACATTTTAAATGAAACAAAAATATAGCCCCGGAAGGAATGAAAAAACATGGTTCTCAAGATTCGGTATTGTCACACAGTCATAGCATATGCCATGTACAACACTCAGCCTTACTGTGTTTTGTGAACTGTTTTAATTACCACATGTGTATTAATATAGACATGAAAACCACTGTAAAAGTCTCTATTCTGCAGCAAGGTCTTGAGGTGAGGATCTCTGCCTGGTATGCACTGATCTGTCAAATCCCATACATCTGATACAAGACATCAGCACCCCTGACATCTGTCTGCAGTGCAGCCTGAGCCTCATGCAATTAAAACCTGGCTCCTGCTCCAAGGCCCCGTGCCACAGCCAATCACACAACCAGGCCAGGAGGCCATGCATTACCATAGAAGAAAGACACCAGGTCTGCATCTGCACAGCACCTTTTACAGGGGTTAGCACCAGGGAAGGCTCCTAAAGATAAAGAAATAATCAGGGGATGTAAAACTGTAAAATGGGTGTTGCTGCTGCACACCAGAGTCCTCTCTGCCTCTTCCAGCTAATGCCTACCTGAAACAGCAGTGATGGTGAAGTCCTCAGAAAAGCCTTACTTTAGAAGTGCTGCTCAAGTGTTTGTAACATTAACTTAGCAGGTTGCCAACTTTTATTGTTTCTTTCATCTTAGCAGGATTCATACAGCTGATCTCTTGAAAGCAATTAATCAGTGTCCTAAATTCCACCCACCAATGAGCCCCGCACACAGGTTTCTTAAGAGGAAAAAAATTAAACTTTTTAATTAAGTTTTTCCATCAAAAATCCATTCCTGCTGATAATGGTCAGGAAGGTATGCAAAAGTAATTACTCACACAATCTGTTTGTCACACTCTTGCCACTCTCTTCTGGGGCAGCTAGTGCTCTTCTTCCAATTCATTAGCACACCTGCCCTGCCCGCAGCGCCGCAGGAACAGCATGCCCCTGTTTTCCTTCTCTGGATTAAACACCCCTGTACATTCACAGGTCAAGAATTTGGATGCCTTCCCCCTTGCCACAATTGAATAAGCACATCTACATTTGTTGCGTGTTTGCAGGAGCCTTAGAGTGAAGGAGGAATCCAAGCCACTCACTTCCCTGGTGAGCTTAATTAGCATGTCAGACAAAAAGTCAGGGGAAGAAAATTTTATTAAGAAGCTATTTTAAAAATTGCAGCCACCTGCTAGACAGTGAAGCTCTTTAGCCTTTCCTCAAACAAGGAGGGACTGCTGGGCTTGGAGCAACCTTTGCTTCTCATCTGCCAAAGGCTAGCACCAGTCAGTGCTAACTGAAATTGTGAATTTTTTTGACTTAATGGAAAAACCCCAAAGGCAACATGATTACCTGCACTACAGTGACTCATCTCCTTGACCCTTCAAGGGAGACAGAAATGATCAATAACAACTCTCCCACTTTATGATGACCATTTAGCTTTCAATATTTGCCACAGCAGATGAGAGGCATCTCGGTTTATTATTTTTGTCAGAAAACACTGTACTGTATGGTTTACTGTATAACCTGTGTTCACCACTGTCAAAATGAAATCAAGTTAAGTCATCAAAGCAATCTATTTGCAACTCAGCTGGTTTGACTTCACTGCTTGCAATAAAACCACTTTGCCATTAGGGAAATGATAAGCAGGGTACTCAGACATCCCCCATTGCTCAGCATGTAGATTTTGCAGAATTTAACAGTAAGAAGTGACACCACTTCAGCCCATTTGTGAAATAAAACCCATGAACCCTCCTCCCTGGGGAGGAGGGGCTGCCATGCACGAAATCCACAGCCCTTTGGCTATCTCTGACTCCCTTTATATGGAAAATATTGTATCAAATAGCACTAAGTTAAGCAGCAACATAGGAGCTCTCACAAATAAATCCAGGGCATACTATCACTCTGGTTATCAATTATTACACTGAAACAATCCTCCACTAACAGCAAATGGAATTGCCCACCTGTCAGTCTGAATCTGCTTATCTTTCTTAATCCACAAGCATCCCAGAGGAGCAGATTGGTGAGCACTGCAGAGTTGCTCAAGTATGCATTCATCATGCAATGTAACTCACAGAACAGCAGTAGATCCTGCTTATGGAAGTGTGGCTGGAAGATCTCCAGCAGTGTTCCTACCCAGCTCCTCAAGCCAAGCAGCCTGGGAGCCAGAGTAATGCTCTCACATAAAGACAAGATTAGCTAGTCCTTGAATATTTCAAAACAGAGACTTCAAAGTGCTTTTGGGCTCCTCAAATATGTAAGGAAACACAAAAGTTATAAGAAGGATGAGAGCAAATTGCTTTTTCCTCAAAACTTTTCTGCCCATTCCTGAAAAATCCCTGCATCCTGCTTTGTTAGACCTACACAAAATGCCTGAGAGGAGACCAGAAATCCTATGGCCATATTTTTAGTTTTGAAGTTGGAAGAAAGCTTCTGGACAGAAAATACCAAACTCCTCAGTTTCCCTAGCTGTTGCTTCTCTAAATTGCTCAATTGATACTACTCCTGTTGACAAACCCGGGCGCTGTCTCCACAAGCATATCTTAACACCCAGCAAATTGGCCAAAATCATGACAGCTGGTGAACTGTTACACCTCAGTAGTGTAAAAGGAGGCAACATAACCTACTACCACCAAAGAGAGACGCCATGTGCATAGAGACTGGAGTTTGCAGCTTCCTTCAATTAAACCTGTTTCTGGAAACTATGCAAGTAGTCCTGTCCTAGGTGAAAAACAAGAGGTATTTGTCTCTCCTCAGCTCAAAGCCAGTTCGAGCAGAAAGCCTCCAGCCAGCACCTCCAAGAAACCCAGGCTATTAATTCAGTTCCCTGAACTTAGACACTGACACCTGACAGTTTGGTCTTAGCTTTTATGAAATATGGTCTTTTATGGCCAATATCATAAAAACGTGGTGGAGTAGCAAGAGTTAAGATTGTCACCCTGAACTTTCATCCTGTTTATATTTTACATACGAAAAAGAACCTGAGTCTTTTATTCAAATCCCATTTTCAGAATTTCTGTTTAAGGCAGTTGGGAGTACTGCCTTAACAAACAAATTCCTTGTTTGTTTTGTCTAAACTTTCAGACTTTCTGGTGCCAGATGAGAATCCGAAAATCCAAGGTCCCTAAGGTGGCTATTTCATTATTAGGGCTGAGTTAATGACTCAGTATCATCTGCTGCTTATATTTCTCTAAACAAAGACACTGAGATTAAATGCTGGTGGTACAAATACTATAGTTTTCTACATAAAATACTCTGTAGAGTATGGTCCGTATGCATTGCTAGATCTGAAATTAGATTTATCCCTTTAGGGTATAAATAAAGGAAGGATGAAAATCTCGTGACCTACTTTTTCCTTCTAAATTTGAAAGCAGTATTTTTATGGTACCCTTATCTTCCTCTCCCTAAAATACACAGCAAATATTATGAGTGTGAGTTGAGTGTGTCAGTTGATTTTTAGAAATACAGCTGACTTTGCATCTTTGACTAGAGTAACTTTCAGGAAACCTGGCTCACTATTTTTACTTTATAGATGTTCCTACCCCATGGCACCTTTGTGACTCCCCAAAGAGATTTATTTCACAAACTCATAAATCCATCCATAGAGAGACACATCAGGGCTATCTTTTGTTTATTTTCTGCTACGGGATTTCTGGCCTTTCTGTCTAATTTAAACTATTTCCTAAATATTCATGTTTTTCTTTGACATGGCTTTAACTTGTTTGCTGTATGTCACTTCTTTATACATTGATAAGGTTTTTCACCTTGCCTTTCTTGGGTAATTCAGCAGCAGTTATCCAAGATCCTAATAAATTTTTGCATTCCCACTTTAAGCAATTAAGGATACCTAAGTGTTCAGCAGTCTCATAAGAACAATTCTACCACGAGTTGTTGCTATTTAATGAACTGCTGATTAGAGGTACTTTTTCCTTCTGTCTCTCTAATGTCCTTTATATAAAACTTCCTTTCCAGTAATTCAAAGCTGATGGTCAGGCACCATGACACTGTGAGTGTGCGTGTCAGCACACATATTCACATGGACTTGTGTGGAGAAAGAGCAAAGATACATATAAGCAAAAACCAATGTAAATCAAGTACAGGAAATGCTTCTATGCAGGTCTCTGACAAGGTAACAATGCAAGAAGAAACAAGATGATTGTTTATGGTTCCACATAGATCCAAAGAGCAAAGAAAATTGAACAAAAGCACTGACAGACACAGAACATTTTGGAGCTGCATCATCAGTACATAGTAAAGGACCCTTTATCCTGATCCCCATGACTTAAGTATTCCCCAGTTGTATCCTCCATCTCCAAAAATAAGGGAATAAACACAACAGCACCACTTTGGAGGGAGGGAGACAGGGAGGGTACACTACCATGAAGCTACCAGTCCATGTCAGGATCATTACTATTGCTCTATTGCTGCGAGGTGGCCATTCCTGCAAGCTCACACCTCAGCTGCTCATCTCTGCTCCTCCTGCACGAAGCAAAAGGGGGTCAGATGGAGGAAGCTCTTCAATGTGCCTCTTTCTCTCCAGTCAGTATACAGGAATAGAAGGTAAACACGATAAAATTATTATTAAATAAAAGTGGGAATATTCAAACACTGGTGACGCTGATGTTTAAAGCCAGATGAAACTAAATCACTTTGTGTGTTAGGGTTCTCTTCCCCTTAAAGAGAGCTCACTGGGGAAATATGACAAGTCTTTCAAAGCCCTGGGACAAGCTGTTGCTCCACAGAACAGCTTGTTTAGGGTATGAACTTTCTGCCACATGCTGCGTAGTGGGTGTTGCATTAAAGCCAAAGGAAAACCATGTGGCATCTCAACTAACACCTGCAAAGTTCTGGATAGGCTTCTGGACCGTTTCCAGCGGCCTGAATCATTTTAGGACCAGGTCAGATGCATCCATATTGCTTTATTTTATGTATGTGTTAAAAACCACTGCACTTTCATTCAAGATCTTTCATTTGCCAACCTCAAAAATACTTAATTAGTATCTTTAGTGCATGAGGTGAACAGGAATAGGCAATTTAAAGCATTAAGTGCAAATGCAGATTTTTATCATTGTTGTTCAGCAGAAGACAAAAATCCTCCTGTTGTCTCCTTATTCAAGGTATTTATTTCATTAGAAAGTATTCCACCTCTTACACAGACCAGCAGAAGCACAAGTGACAACACTGTGTAGCTGTGCAGACTTTATACACATCCACTGCAATTGCTGCCAAATTCAAGTCTGTTTTCCATAGGCAAGGATATTTCTCATCAAGTGGTAAATCAAACACCAGGTCTACAGAGAAACCTGAAATGGGGGCACTGAAAGGCAGCAACTTTGGATACAGATAAAACTATAATAACCATTAGGAGAGCAGAGGGTTAACTAGGGGATTTGCTGCTAGAGGAAACCATTCAGGCAAAAAATTAGAGGGACTTAAGTGGTTTGAACATTTACAAGAACACAACTAGTATCTGTATTCAAACTGTAGTGGACTCAATTTTTTTCAAAATCTACTTTTAAATTAATGAAACTTTAAACTGAACCTACAGTGGTTTTACTAAAAAGCAGTGTAAGCAGACAAATGGGGAAAGGAGCCACTCCATAAGACATGGGATGCAGCCTGGCACCATCACCTGGTTTTACCACCCTGCATTACCGTGCCCCAGGGTTGCAGTAATGCAGAGCAGCCAAAGACAACATCACCAAAAACACACCAACAGCTCAACTGCTTCTCAGGATTCTGGTCAGCTCTTTGGCTGTCCCACTGCCAGAAACATCTGCTCACCTGTGACCTCGTACAGACAGACAGTGCCCTTCTGAATTCTTCACAGTGCTATGTGTTGTGAAACTGCTGAGTTTATTATGAAAGTGAGGGAACTAAGACCACATCCACTCAACTAAGGTTGCTATTCACATTATCCTGTAGTTTACCAATCTACTCCCAGCAAATCTGACCACAGAAAAGTCTTTTGTACAGAAAGGTCCTTTCTGAATGGTTCACCTCCCATTTTTATTTGGAGACTTGTCACAGTTTTTTTGAGTATACAGAAAAGGCACAGAACAAACATAATAACAAACAAGCCTGTACAGAAAGCTTCTCCTTCATTTGTATTTCCTTTACAATAATAAAAAAAAAAGAACCAAACCAAAACAAACACACACCAAACCTCTAACAACAAAAAAAAATGAAACATTTACTTGAACTGTTACCTCTTCTAGCCTTGAATGATGGAGGACCTCACACAGAGAAAGCGGCAGGGCGGGACAGACTGGCACAATGAATTGGAAAGTGAATTTTGGCACTGCAGCTCCCTACCTGCATATCTGGAAGGGCAATGCCTTCCAGATCTCAGTTCTCCTTCTGAGTTCCTATTCTTCGGTGCCAGACCTTTCCACTTCCAACACTGTTAGGCCAGAAAGGAATCAAAACACAGTTCTCCCATTTCTTTATGGAAGCCTGATACAAGCAATAGAAGAAACAAACCTGAATAGAGATACAGATGAAACACTGATGTAAGCAATGTAGAAACAATCTAAGTATTTTTTACTTAATCTTTTAAAGTTTTCCTAGTTAGCTTTAATAATTAAAGGAAAAAAGGGGTTAAATTTAAAAATTAAAAAGACATTTCTGATTTTTAATATTTTGAAATTTCCTTATTCCTCAAAATTAATGAGATTTGGGGTTTTTTTTAAATAAAAGAAAACCACATGTTTTCTTGCTAGTTGGCTGAAATTCCTTCCTTTTTTAAAAATG
Source organism: Chloropsis cyanopogon (assembly GCA_013400585.1). Classification (NCBI taxonomy): domain Eukaryota; kingdom Metazoa; phylum Chordata; class Aves; order Passeriformes; family Irenidae; genus Chloropsis; species Chloropsis cyanopogon. The sequence goes on along the minus strand of WEZZ01015555.1, from coordinate 33,380 downwards.
TGAAGAAACAAACAATTGTCAGTTTAACCTGCTAAATGTTTGATTGCAGTTTAGAACAACTTTACAGTAAGAAAAACTTCCAAGGCTCATCAAGAAAGAAACCATACACTGATCTATCTGAAATCTGCTCAGCACAATGACATTTCTGCCATTTGAGAGGTTAAATCCCACTCTCCTCCCTTATCCATTTTCCAGTCACTGCAATTTGTGTAAAATCCAGAAATGTCAAATATAAAGAACCAAAACTAGATCTCAGACAATCTCTCAGAGAGTCAGCTTTCTTCCAGAGGATGAGAGGAAAGGTTGCATCAAAGCACTGAAGCATAGGAGTGGTCACCCCGGAAAGCAGAAATCTGTCCAGCCCAATACTGGTCCCTCTGACGACAGACAGGAGCAAACATCTGAGGAGGACTGAAAAAGTAATATCATAGCATATCGTGACACTTTTGTTATTAAAATTGCTTTAGGTTTGATAAGGGTAGAAATGTAATATGATCAGAACTCATAGAAAATTTTCCTTTCGGTAACAGAATAATTTTTAAAAAGTTGTTTTAAACAAGCATTTCCTGTACCATAACAACTAAGAGGCAGCACAGTTCACAAACCCCTAGCATAAACTCCTCAAATGGGAGAAAGGCACATGTGTTTCTTGGTTTAATGCAGTATCTATATGTAGAAGGGAGTGGGAGTATTAAGATGTAGTAACACTTAAGAGATACCACATGAAAAAAATCCTCCTTTCACCCCAAATAACACAGCTGACTCAGTGTCAGTTAAAATGACGTAATGTCATTCTAATATATTACTAGGTGGTAGAAAGAGAAGAGGGAATGAAAATTTCCAGCTACTTGGATTAAAGAGCCTGGGTAAAGCAATAGAAGCTATACAGCTGATACTGGATTGTTGAGAAACAATCTCTAGCTTATACAATGTACAGCATGGAAATATACTTGGTAAGTATAATTTCTCTACCTTCTCCCTATTAAAAATAACCAAGCAGCTGTAAATGTTGATAGGTGTTATGTGAGAGTTTTTCACTGAAAGCACTACCGTGGGACAAGCTATAACGCATTCCTGAAACAATGTGATTCATATCAAGTACCTCAAAGGGACCATGTTTTAGTCTACAGCTAAAACCTCCATCTACTGTGGGTAAACACAAAGCATTGCACAGTGTCATGTCTGCTGAGGGGGGGATGGGAGGAAACCACTGTGACAGAGAAAAAAGGAAAGCAAAATAGGGATTGGACTCGATGACCTTAAAGGTCCCTTCCAACCCAAACTATTCAATGGCCTCATTACACAGGCCTAGAACTGCATCTCTGTAGCAAATTACGGTGTCATGTTTACCTGCTAGACCCCAGTTCACTCTACTTGGGTAGAAAAGAAGTTCTGTAGACTTCCTAAGAGATTTTCTAAAGCTGGAGGTGAAATGTTTAACATAAGCACAAAAATAGTACTGCTCAAGTTTAATTACTTAAATACTTCCATTTATAATGACAGTATTTTTTCACCAAACAGGAGATACAAGAATAGACAGCTACCAGAACACATACTAAATACTATTCTTTGCAAACACGGATTTTAAAAAATCAAATACGAAGAAACTAGCACTCAGTTGACAGTTTCTGATTCCAGAAGGGCATAACTAATCCACAAAGACTTGTACATTGTGGTCATACCAACAGCATCAATACTTGAGGTACAAGATGCATCCTGCTGGTGCTGCAGCAGAACCACCCACCCAGCTGCTCTGGAGCTGCTCAGCCTCAGAGGGGCAGGAGTTTCCCTGCTGACGGATGCTGCACTCTTGCAGGTGCTTGCAAGAGGGAAAGTGCTGTGTCCCTGTTGTGAAATTGTGGTTTCACTGGTGCAAAAGACACCACTAGACTGCTTCTGTTTGTGGTTCTGCTTGGGGACACAGCAAAGAAGAGAAAAAAGAATGGGAAGAGTGGTAGAACAAAATACTCTTTATCAACGTTCTTAAATTGACCTTGATTCAATAATGCTTTGGAATCGCACATCTTTTCTGCCTGTTCCTAGACACCTACAACACCTTTCTAACAGAGACACAGATTTTGTACTTAAAATGTACTGCTATGATTGCAGAATGGGCAGGAGTCAACTGGCTTAGCAACATTATGGTGTTGTTTTCATAGACCCCAAGAACTGATCACAAAAAGGCATTTATTTCAGTATGCATTAAGACAGTGGATTGTTCTGGTCTGCTCAGGATATTTCTGAGAGCTCTCCCACAGCAGACACAGTGACCTAAACTGGAACTAACCAGGCAGAGAGATGCTCACCTTTCAACACACGAGCCACTCCCAGAAGGTACCTGCATCAGAGTACTTACGCACCTGCATCTGGATCCAGACAGGAACACTAGGGGGACTGATACAGTTTGATTCAACATAAAATTACAAATGCCTGAGGAATGTCATAAAGTAGACAGGAAAAAACATGAGAGAACTCATAGAGAGAACACAGTTCAAAAGCAGAAACTGTTGCAAAAATATTACTTGCAAAACAGACCAAAAAAAAAAGCCTGGCAATGCTGAAGTGCTGGGAGAGGAATATTTGCAAGCCATATAATATTAAGTATCCCTTAAGAACTATCCCTAAAAACCATAAATTTGGCAACAATACCACTTTTAAGTTTCAAAATGTGATCAGTATTTTACAGATTTTTAAATTTTTTTCTGGAAACATTCTGTGAATTCCAAAATATAGATAAATTACAAAATAAAAGAAATTATTAGAAAGGAATAATAAAAGCTGTAACCCAGCTGTCTGGCATTAGTATTCTTCTGCAGAAACATCTCAAAAGAATGAATATAATGCCCAGGAGTATTTTTTTCTAAGACATGAACGGTGATCTTGGCTGCATTTCTTAACATTAGGAGATACGAAGTGACAGAAACATGCACAGTGAGACACCTCATCTCTAGGTGATAGTCTTGCCAAATACCACATCAAGTATTACTGAGACACCGCAATAAAAGACAATTGAAGAGAGGGAAAAATGTAATTTCTTTCATCATAGCCTTCTTGCTTACACTTGGTGGTTTTATTAGTACCTTGTATGTATGAAAATGCATTTGTGATCATAAACATCCTCTTGTATTCATCATTTAACTCTCCTCTACATTAATAAAGAACATAACCATGCACATTTCCTGAGGTGAGAACAATGTTGAGATGAACCTGGATTTAAAAAAACAACATGCTTTTTATGATTTTAAACAACATGATATCCTGACTCTTCTAATGTGCTTGCCTGTTTGCCCACAGAAAGTATTTTTCTGTTACATAAACTGTACCAGAGAGAGAATAAATCTGTTTTGTTATTTTTATTCGCTTTGCCAAAAATGAACATTAATTATTCAGTTCATATAATTAACTCCCAACACAGATAATATTCTGCATGCGGGAAGACTCTCCTTTGGGCAACCAAACTGAGTTAAGCAGTTCCACTTGAGCGACTTACCAAATAATTCAAAAGCACCATTCAAATTCAGAAGTGTGTACAGGAAGCTTGCAAGATGCCAAAGCCTTCCCTCATTGCGCTTATGCTGTGCATCACTGGGGATGCTCCATCACCCTGTGTTCCTCCTTTCCATGTGCTCTCCTCTCATTCCTGCACACCCCACATGCCATGGACACATTATCCTTTGCTGCTCACTACAACCCACAGCACTTTGTTCTCTCCTCCTGCCACGCCCTTCCCCACCACCTTGAGACTGGGCAGAATGAACAAGCTCTGAGCGGGTCACCAGGCACAAGGGAGACATTAGAAAACTCTTTCTAATATAAAGAACATCACAAGGTTGGTGTGTGTTGCTGAGGTCATATGCAGCTGTGGAGATAAGGAGTGCAAATGGAAGTCCATCAGGAGTGATGTAGTTACAGGTACTATTGATCTAGGCAGGCAAATTCTATTGGAGTAGAGTGTATATATAGTATATATGCAAGTGTGGGCATGTGGACAAACACAGAATGTCAACTTTGGGGATTTTTTTTCTTCCAAAATTTAGACTAACTCAAGTATTAAAACCCATTACACACATAAATACAATTAATTGGGAAAAAAAGTAGAGCTAGCATATTTGCTCTTCAAAAGCTTCTTGAGTCTAGCAGGCTCCAGGAAAACATGAATGAAGCTTAGACCTATTCAGAAAATATACTTCTTGCACATATATTTTCCAGGATGTGTGAGAAACAATGAAATTAAATAGCGAGGCTGGCTGGCTCTGCTCTTCCCTCTACCAATCTTATTTAGAACCTCTCCAATGAAGTATATCCATAAACGCCTCTCAGTCCAGGTATGCTTCATCCTTTCTGACTTTCACAGGCAATCTTTCTTCCCATGCCCTGAATTTAGAGCAGTAGAAGCACACTTTACAACAGTGAGATGTGACACTAGTGAATTTTAAGTTTTCAGACCACCTCCAGTTGAGCTTCTACAAAGATTCTGCAAAAAGCTGTAACTTTTCAGCAGGTATTCAAGAAATATTATCCCTTATTCTGAAGATAAGCAAGCTGAAATACAGATCAGAAATGTAACTTTCCCAAAGTTATTATGTGCACTGGTAAGACCTCAGGTTTCCCCAGCTGCATTGCCAAAATCTGACCCAATTGCAGCATGTAGGAATATTACCTTCAAGAGATGAAGGCAGATTTGATTTTATTAATATTTTTTCCAGAACTCCCCCATCCTTGATTTAAATCACTGGCTGAAAACGCTTTTGTCTAACATGACATTTGCCTTTTTCACTCATTCTGTGAACACATTTTAAGCCTCTATTGCTAATGATGTAAAGTAGAAACAGTAACTCTCCCAAAAAGCTGAAACTGTAAAAAGGATTTTGAATACAGATGGCTGGAGAGAAGGGAAAGCACAGGGGTTTGACGCAATTCACCGCATGGATCAGATTCAAAATCAGCTCTAGTTCACAAGTGAAGGGAAATGAGAACAATGGTATGGTGAGCTCAGTCTAAATGTCACCAAGATGACAGAATCAATGTGGCACTATGGGTCATCTCTTAACGGACTAAAACAACAGCTTATATTACAGTTCAGCAAGAAGACAAATCTAGAGGATGGGAGCATATATTATGTTTGCAGATAGGTTGCATGCACCAGGCAACAAAAAAATTTCTCACTTCAAGAGTGCTATGTTTGCACACAAGTCCTCAAAATATACAAGCCAGGAAAACAGAAAAAACTCAACAAATAAAATCTTTAAAATACATTTAAAAGGGGAAAAAAGTAATGAAAAAGTAAAATGTTTTATCCCAACATCTCTTAAAGACAGTGTTTATAAACTATGGAGAAAACAAAGAGTGACATAAGGGATTTTTTCTATACCCTCATAATTTATATTTCCTCCAGAAAACATATACATCACTAACCCCAATATTTGAATGAAGCCCTAGCTGAAATCAGAAACCTGTTGATCTCCTTTCTTTATTTCTCACCATCATCATTATCTTCTTCTCCTTCTAATTGACCAGTGCCTTTCAAGTATTACCTTTCAGGAAACTACCCAAGCCTAACTAGAATATTTCCTTAGCATATAGTACTTCCTTCCAACAAATGTTATCCTTTCAGGTGATCAATTTCTTCTCACCTAATTTTTATATTAATCTCCATCCTTTCAATTTCAAATGCTTTAATGAAGTCACTACCACACTTTTCTTCATAGAAACTTATTTGTACTCAAAGAAATCTGTAAGTAGTTTGGAAAACTAGCCCAAATACCACTTTTCACTTGGCTTTGTGTCTTTAATTAATCTTCCCTTCAAAAGTGAATCAAGAGCCTCACATACAGTGAGTGAATACATGCAGTCATGTGGGGAATTCAGCTACACTGGATCTGAAGAAATAGCCAAGGAGGGTATTCCTGTGCCTGACGGGCACTGTGACTCACAGTGTATGCATAAAGACCGAGTGATGCAGAAGCCTGTGGAGCTTTTGGGGTTTAAAAATGGAGAAACAAGGAACATGCAATAACAGCAAATTATGGAACAGATCCCATGAAGAATATTATCTTTGCTCTTTAGGAAAATCAGGGAATACCTCCTAATTTCCTGCTGTCTCATCTAATTACTCTTCTGTGGTTTTTCTTCTGTTAAAATCACAGAGCAGTTGTCAAACTGCTGGTGTCGTTCCCTTGCTTGTGTCAGCAATGCATTCAATAAGCTTCATTTGAATGTAATGATTTCAATATCAATAGCGAGCAAGCACAACACCCCTCCGTACCCTCAGCCAGAGTAGCAGCAGCATGGAAAAGCTCTTCCTTTAGCACCTGGATGAACAGCAAACTCATCTTTGATGTTTCTCTTTGAAGTCAAGGCAGAATTAGCTTTTTAGTAGCATTAGGAATGACTCATTCACTTTGGATGCCAACTAGGATACTCTGACATTTTCATTTTTTTAAATCTTTGTGCTGTCAGGGAAAACAGCTCTCCTGCTAATTCCTCCAAGAGTAATGATTATTGTCTTAAGGACTCTGCATCCATCTATAAGTTAATGACCCTTTAAAAGGTTAAAAAAATTCTCCTATATCCATGCATTAGAATTTACTCTAAGCTAATACCAAACAGATCAAATAGTCAATAGTCAGACCCCAACAGCATGAGACTAGGTCCCCAAACACAGAGCTGATGGCATGTCCAAAAACTCGGTGCTGGGGCAGCCCACTCAAACCAAACTGTAAAAGGAGGCAAGTGCACAGTAATTCTCAGTAGCAAAAGCCCTCTACCAGTTCATCTACCCTTGCTATTCTGATAGTGTTAAGGAGGGACATAGGACCCTACAAATTGGATTTATATTTGTGGCCCCTTCTGCTCTCCCAGTGTGCAGAAAAATGAATCATTGGTGTGGGAGTCCAAAGGTATGCTGACATTTCTTCAGGGTTTACCATCACCATGCAGATGTTCAGTCAACAGTTGCACATATCCAGTTAAAACACCACCAGTCATCAGCATTTCTGCAAGAAAACTGATCACTGCAGAGGTGATCAGAACAGCTTCCTCTGACCAAACAGACATTTGTGCCCACACATGCAAACAGGGCCAGTAATGATGTTGGTACAGGCTTAATTAGTGGGTCATGGGAAATGGCTGTTCTTCGTAGCAGATGGAAAGGGCTCCCATCCATCATTGAACCAGGACCAGATCATTACCATAATAGTGTGTTCTACTTGCCTGAAAGATTCCCTTAAAGACTGGCATTTCTTCAGCTGCACAAAGAGCAAAAACCCCTGCTGCTCCTTTCCTTCCACAGTAGCCAATAACTAACTGGATTACAGAATGACAGTAATCCCAGGAAACAGAACTTCTTGTGCATGAAGGACAAGATGGTGACTTCTTTCATAAAGTTCTTAGGAGCCACTGTAATAAAGTCTTCTTAGAAAGAGAACGAAGTAATTTTCTCTCTATAGTGAAGAAATACTATTACCCTTCATGCCTGAGATATTCTTCCTTCTCTATGGGATTAATTTCAGTGTATTTTAAATTAAAACTCCTGTCTTTAAACACAGCTGGCACCTAGAGAAAATTATATGTGAGGGGAAAATAATCTATGCATTTTGCTAATTAAAAAAAAAAAACAAAACAGGAGAATGTCCCAAACCACAGCTTTGCTCTTGATATTTTAACTTCTAACATTTAGGTTTGCTTGTGGGAGGAGACATGAGTGCTAATCACATTTTCTTTGGTTTTTTACTTCAAAAGAAAGATACAACAATACATCTTATTGAAATTAAGCAAGAACTGCTGCTGGAAGCACTCACCCAGTCCCTTTCCATCATTTACCAGCNGATAAGATCATGGGGCAGATCATTTTGCATGCCTCCACACTGATTCTTATGGTTTCCTTCCAACTCCAAATATTCTGTGATTCAGTGTTTCAATGTGTAGGAAAACATACAGAGGATCAGGCCCAGCCAGCATAGGTTTATGAAAAGCAAGTCTTGCTTAATAAAACCTGAGGATCTCTCTAATTAGAAATGTCACTCAAACAATAAACACAGCTTCAGGTATTACAGAAAAGTACAAGCAGAACTCTACAACCTTTACATTTAAAATGACTGCAAAGAGTCAGAGTTGCTCAGAATTCCCACTGGGTAGAAGCATAAGAAAATAAACCATATTGGGCAG
>WEZZ01015555.1:1930-17311 GCA_013400585.1 Chloropsis cyanopogon | reverse complement strand
CAAAAACAAAAACAAAAAAAACAGAAAAGAGAAAAACAAAAAAACAAAAAAAAAAACAAAAAAAACCCACAAACAAACAAAAAAAACCCGAAAAACCCCAGCAAATAAAAAATAGGAGACAAAAAATTAGAAATCCTGAAGATCAAAGGCCTGTTGTGCTATTGGCACCACTGCTCCTGTTAAAAATAATCTCCAAAATAAGGATTACTTTAATGTTCTCTGTCATCACTGTTGCCATGGCAAAACTAAAAAAAAACAAACCAAAAACCTCCAAAATAAAACCAACAAACAAAAAAAACACCCCCAAACAACAACAAAGGAAAAAAACTAATTTTGGCTAGCTAGACAGTGAGCATCACTGTGCAAGTCCCACTTTCTCTGTTTCACTCCAGCAAGCAGAGTATTAAAAACACTGTCCATTGATGTTAATGAATCACAACTGTAATTGCATTAGCTGTGATGACCTGTTCATAACTAGTTGATGCAGTATGAAAGAATTCCAAGGACATTCACAATCAAAAATAATCCATAGGAGGTGCAAAACAATGGAGAGCATCAGTAAAAAAGAGTAGTTCTCCTTCTCTCAATTTATACTGGAACACTATGCAGTGATGAGACAAGCCCCATCAGGTACACTGAAAGCCAGAGCTTCCTCACTAACAAAAATTTTTCCCAGTTCCTCAAATCAAAGTAGCAAAGGGCATGGAGTTTGAGACAAGAGTAAGAAATAACTACTCCTCCCCACCTCTATCAGCCAGAGTAGAGCAGAAGAGGCTCAAATTTAGCAAAACATTAGATAGGATGATATGAACTATGGCACCACCTAAGAGGATGCTACACATCTCATTCCACCCCACAGAAAGCAGTGATTGCAGGATTATATGCTATAATTGATGTGGCTCTGGAGAGTGAAGACTTCTCATTCCAGCTCATGCACCAGACCCCTTGAATGGCTCTCTGGTGTTCAGAGCATCCTTCAAACCAGAAGGATGATAAATGGGGGTGTATATAACTAGAGGGAAGAAAGGGATAGGAATCACCAAAATAGGTTACCTCCCAACAGGTCAGTTGAAATACAGCTTAAATTGTAAAAATAGAAGATATAATTTCTAAGATCATAATGCACTGATGTTTCTAGAAGTGAAAAATCTTTCCTACTCCACCAACCCCATTACCAAACATTTTAAACTGAAGCTCTGCACCACTCATCACTTTCCCCCTTTGAGAGTGATACTCTAACCACGTGGTCTTGCTGTATCTGAAATACCACCATACATCCACTCCATTTTGCCAGTTGTGTTTGTCATGCATTGAAGAATTTAGTTTTGTGAATATGGAACTGTGGAAAAAGGATAGCAAAATTTTTAAAACTGAGAAATTGAGCATTTTTCCAGTAAAAGTCCAAATTTAGTTTTACATAGTATAACTTCTTAAAAATTAATATTATACATTTTTCCCCAGCTTAAAAAGAATCAGTTTCATATTGAAGTAAGGAACAAACTTTTAAAGATCTAACCTGTAAAGGAAATTCCTGAACTTTTAAAATATGTGTTTTATTAATAAACCCACCTGTTCTTACGGTAATACTCAAGACAAATGCCAAAAAAAAAACAAAACAAGCGCTCAAAAGAGGCATAAATATCATTGCAGTTTACCTTATTCTTTCCCCTCTCCATATACAATGAATAATTGTCACAGAGCTGGAATACAGTCACAACCAACAGGTTTTGCAATTGTCAAGTGTCTCAGCTTCACTGTACAATTAATTACCTGCAAACACCATCCACTGCTTCATACATTCCTCCACTGTGAATATTATCCCATAACTAAGCAAGACAAAAGTAAACAACATCCTAATAACATAATTTTATGCAGTGCAGCCTTAAAAAAAGAAAAATTACTAAAAAGAAAATTCAAAATGTGATCCCACACATTCGAAGATGGCAACTGACCAAGTGAGGCATCTAGAGAAAAAGTACTCAAAGTATAAAATGCCAACTGGCAAATTTACAACATTCATAGTGCAAGATGGATTACAAATTAAAAACAAATAAATAAATAAATAAATGTCTAGAATATATATCTGCTGTAGACATAGTTTTGGGTCTTTCCAAACTTAACCAAGGCATTACCTTCTCCTTGTAATTTCTTGGGTTAATGATACAGAAATGCAAGTCCTCAATCTTTGTTCATTTTGAATTTTGAGTATGCCATTATTTATTAATCCCTCTATATTTCTTTCATGAAGTGCTTCTGTTAATGATCCTATGCTACATCAGGAATGATAGTGCATAAGAAAATTGATGACATAAAAGCACACTTAGAAAAATAGCTCAGAAATTTATAGAATTACATATCCATGTTACTGAAATGAGTGACCTTTATAAAGGAAGACAATTGTATAAAGCTATAAAGATACCCAGAAGCTCTCAGCATATAATATGAATGTACTTTTTTGATCTGAGGTTTCATTACCTGAAATAGTAGAGTGACTTAGACTGCATCAGTCTAGAGCTCAGTGCATTTAATGATTCCAATATTTGGTTGGCAGATTTTGAGGTATCTGCTAAGAACAGCGCACCAAAATTGTTCAGGAAACCTGTGGGCTGGCTGGCCATAAAGATAACCTACAGTTAACCTTAGGATAGCCAGACACATTGATGCCACCAGATTTTTAGCACAGAGGAATTAACAGTCAATGCCACAATTCTCATTCTGAAGACTGAGATGTCATTTTTGCATCTTTCACCCAAGCCGTCATTCAGAGAGGATAACACTACTCAATGAAAACATGAAAAGAGAACACACACTGCCTGCCAGCTTGACAGGAATTTCTGGTGCACCAAAGATATGCTACCACAGAACACTTTGGCAAAGCCCTATCTGAAATATTTTTTAATCAGGTCACTCCTGTTAAAAAAAAAAAAAAAAAAAAAAAAAAAAAAAAAAAAAAAAGTATTTGAACTGCAAAAGGTGCAGAGAAAGGATTTGAGGATAATAAGGAAAGTGAAGAGCACATCTTTACCAGAGATTACAAGCTTCACTTGTTTAGTCCTATGGACCAAAAGCCAAGAGAAGCCAGGATTGCTCTTGCAGCATAATCACTAGGGAGGTGGAAAGCATGATTAAGTCAAAGGACAAAAAAAGCAGTGAAGTAAATGGCTGTAAACTTACCCATTAAGAAGCTTAGCCAAAAGATGTGAAGAGCATTTCTAAACAGGCTTAGACTTGAGATTGATTACTTTATGAAAGATATGAGATGCAAAACCAGAGACTGGAGTTAAAAGTCCTTCTAGTCTTATACTTTGCTGATTTTAAGTAGTCCAGATTAGGGCTTCTTTCTCTCTCTTCCCTGGGTGAAGAAACAGGCAAATGGGCATCCTTGGGGCTCCTGCCTCCTCTAGGAACACTCAGCTCACTGGGCAGCCCAGGCTCAAATATCTCAGCCACCACCCAAAACCCAGTTCCTGACTTTTGCCTTCTTGTCCAGCTCCTGAGAAACCAGGAGGGCAGCCTGCACTGCCATCAAAACCAAGAGCATAAAGAATAATTAAGAAATAAAAAACCCTGAAAATTCAGAGCACAGTTCTACGACACAGGATGAACTCTGTATTGCAAGGCCAGCCCCAAACTGCAGAATTATTTGCATACTACTCTCTTTTTCATGTGAAATGGCACAGCTTGGATAATAAGACTTCATTGACTGTGTGGCTGTGTGCAGTTTGGCAATTCTTGTCATTCCCCTGTATACAAGACCAAGTATGTAGCAGCAGGTGCTGCAAGCAGAATGTTATTTCACCGTGATTATTTTTAATCTTCCGATAGAGAACAAAAGCCGATCTCATTAAGAGACAAATAGGACTAGATGACTACTTGAGGTAAAAGAAGAAACAAAATTAGAGAAAATAGAGACCCATGAGTATTTCTGGCAAAGCACCACTGCTCTTCACAGTCACTGCTTGTGTGCTGAACGCTGCTTAAACAAGCCGGGGTTAATATATATAACCTGACTGTCTTCACTGTTTTGCTCAAACCCAGAGGAGCTGGGATTGCTCTGTAACAGAACTAAATCATTCCTGAGGCTTATTAGTTAGCAAGCTAATAAGTCCCTAAAGGAGAAAGAGTTTCCAGTTATTATAGGAATCTTCACAGGTGGTGTGGAAGAGCTAGCTGTGCCAGCAGCAATGCAAGGAAAATTACAGGAATAGCCTCTGTCTGCATTTAAAACTGCCATAGATAAAATATTAAACTGTGGACTATCACATATAGGAAAGGCAGTGACAGCAGCACAAGAAAAGTGGAAAGCAGCAAGACTTGCCCACGGCCTTAATATTTTTGAGACCACACAAGTCTAGGATACAGCCAGTCCAGGACCTGTCGTTTCCACATTCAGCAGACTGGAATGGTACTTGGTTGTGAGACACTACAGAAGCAAACTTTATCACTAAAAAAATCTCATTGGAGTGCATTTGCACTTTACAGTTGTATTTTTACCATCAAATTTCTGAACGTAAAAGTATATTAATTATTATTTAATAAACAAAAATCATCCTCAGTCCTTTACCCAAGCCCCAAACCAACAAACCACACTGGTCCTTTCTGCAGGAGCTGACCCATTGCCTCGGACTCCCTGAGAGCTGCTCAGGAACGTGTGCCATGCAAGGGGTGCTGAAGTGGCTGAAGAGCCATTGCATGGATGCTCTCTAATGAGAACAGTGTGACACTGTGTAACAGAGGAAGAACAGCTGTGACTCATTTCACAGTCTACTGAACATGAAATGAGTTTGTTTCCATCTGTGATAAACAGTGCTACCGCTTGTGATCCATATTAGGCATTGCTGCTACCATGTCTTCTAATAACGTGGTAAAAATTAAAGAGTAAGCATCAGTGAATTCTCCAGTTTCTGCTGCATGAGACAGTGACACAGTTTTGGCTGCCCTGGTCTCATTTCTGCACTCAGTCATCAGCCCTGCAAAAACAGCAGAGGGACAAGTGTTGGTCTGTTGTTTTTCAAAATGCCCCATTCACGTTGGCACTAAAGGCTTGTCCCCTGCTCATTGTGAATCCCTAGCTGGGACACAGTGGGAGATGTGTGTTTCCAATTATTACGAGAAGTATCTTAGGAGTCACTCAGAACATGCATCACTTTTCTAGCACCAGATCATGAGACCTAATAGCTGGATGTCACTCACGACCTCTTTCAAGGAACTGCAGTAAATCTTGCAGCTCCCAGCAGCCAAAGTACACGAATTCCAAGTGCATTTCAAAGTCAAGCATGGCTTCCTCATTATGCTCCTTTATTAAATCCTGAGCAGGCTAAAAATGACACATCCTTACAAGTTCCCTTAGCCTTGTTTCTACCACAACAACCTAGGGCAGCAGCAGGCCCCAGAGCAATGAACACCACCCAAGCCAGTACTAGTGCCATAGACAGGGTGACTCTTCTACATTTGCGGGGTTACAAGTCTCCGTGTGGTTGATTTCAGAGTAAAAACGGGATGGCATGCAAAAGTCCAATGAATACACACTGATTTCAGCAAATATTTAATAAAATGGCATCCAAATGAATCATAAATAATATAATGAAACTAAATATTTTGACAGTCTAACAGTTAGTAGTCATTACTACTGTCACCCTTCTTATTTGATTATTATATCATTTCATGTCATGACAGTTAAACAATTTGGTGTGTTAGGACAAAAACAGATAACAGCTTTTCTTTCTAATTCTGAATGGGAAAACATGAAAAATTGCAATTTCCAGTACAGTGAAAATTTCAGTTTGTGACTAACTCAAACTGTCAAATCTTGGCAAGTCAGCAGATCATCTCTCTCCCCCTGAAGATGCAGTCTCTCAGCAGAAACTACAGGTGCTTCTAATGTAGATATAAGGCTTCAACAGAAGCTTTTCAGAGTTGTGTGCATTTGTGCAACCATTGTGCCAGTAATATACTTGTTTTATTCACCTTGCAACAGAAAGCCATCAAAATTAAAGAAAGGAATTCATTTTTCTCCAGACCAGTACATTTCATGGGTTGCAAAAGCACAAGCTTCATATTTCCCTCCCTCTTTGATAAAATGCCAAAGATGTGACGGTTCCAGTACAGCTATAGGAGTTTTCCAAACAGTTGTACCACAATCTACCTCAAAGTGGTACCCAAACACTGCTTCAAGAGCCTAACATCTCTTCCTGAGCTCAAGCCCAGCTAGGCACAGAGCCAGGAGCTGCTGCCACTGACAACAGTAGCATCTTTGCAAATCTAATTCAGGAAAGCAAATTTTTTAGTGTAGGACTGGAAGTCACAGACTTCTGAAGTTTAATTGCAGTCTAAAAATGATTTTCAGAGCATCCTCAGGTGCATAACTGTTTTTCATCTGTCTGATACACACCCTTACTTTTCCTCACAAGTTCATCTTGGTGCCTTTTTCAGCTAGGCATAAGGTAAGATTTCACACAACCAAATTCAAACACCTTTAAAATAACAAGCATTGTACTTCACAAATATTTATAAAAATGGTAACAAACATTAGACCAAGCATTCATTCTGCTTTTGTATCACACTGCACTGGCTTAAGAATCAGAAGAGCCGAATTTCATAGATTGTTGTTAAAAGTAATTTTAAAAGGAAAAACAAATTAAGAAAATGCAGGGGTCAAATATTGTGTAAGATTTTAGACACTTACGAAAACCTTTGCTCTTTAAATCAGAAAAAAATTGCAGCTCAAATACTAAAATAGGGCTCTCTCCAGGAACAGTACACCCCAACCCTGATACAATTTTCTGACAGAGGGCCAGGACACAGCAGTGCTTGCAGAAGGGAAAAACAAAAGCCCAGGAAGACCACCTTTTTGTGGGTTAGGCTACACCCTAACAGACAGTGACAGAGTGATAAAGAATAATTTTAATTTTTTGGCATTTTAGTAGGAACATTTTTTACTCTGAAACTTGTTAGATACACAGGCAAAGTAAAAGCACCCAAGCTTAGATAATTGGAAGTAAGGTAAAGCCCTGTGCTTGGGAATGACTGCCTTCCCTCAGGGAAATCCTGCCACAGCCTTGCCTGTTTCAGAAGCCAAAAATTTTCTCTGGAGAAATTATTTTTATGAGCTTCCAATGATTCATCCTTGGCAGAGGGATTTAACTTTAGTCAGCAAAGCTGAACTCCAGCATGAAGAGGAAAATCACCCTGGTCTTCCTGACAGTGCAGTGGCAGAACTGAATATCTTCTTGTTAGCAAGTCCCCTCCAGAGCATCATTGGATGCAAGGAACATTACAAACACAATTTACCAAGGACACACCAACGCTGGCAGTAAGAAGCTCATTAAGGGGAGTAGCTATCATCATGCCACAGGTAGTCCCACCTCCAGGATTTTCTGTGGCACAAAGCTCCTACCAGTCAGCTTGTCTCCAAGGGTTTAATTACCTTCTGGAAATGAAGCGTGGTCGTAAGGAAAAAACTTCTGGGAAAGATTCAGTTTCATGCAAATCAGTTAAATCCTGGAGGCTTTACATGTGCTAAAAGGCTTTAAAAGACCATGTCATTTTGTCAGTGGGCTGTTTAGCAGCAGACATTCACTGTATAAAAATCATTATCTGATTTAGTCTTCTATTAGCTTTGTCACCATTCCAGAGAAATGAGATGAACTAATACCATCACAGTTGCTGTTTCACAAAAGTACAATATATGTTCAAAATTAGCAAACAGCTCCTTCATACAACCAGGTCTATTCTGACTTTAGCAAAAATCATTAGAAGAAGTTTGAGGGTATGGTAATCATCTCTTTTTTTTCTTCAGCTAGAATTACTTAAATATAGAAAGGATCTGCTGCTGAGAAGGACTAACAGCAGCAAAGACAGCATGTCAAAGATAATGACTTGCACAGCTAATCCCCACGTATCACACTGCATATTTACCCCTTGATGTAATAAGATCTGTGTTTCTCTAAATAAGAATTCATCAACACTAATATCTCTGGCAGAAATAGGACAGAGAATGTAAATCTTGCAAATAGGTTTTATAAATAATATCAGTAATTTTTTTCCTTTCCAACTAGCTTCCATTCCAAAACCCATTTGTCACAATGCAATGTGACAGTAATGCTGTCAGTCTACAGGTGATGGTAAAAAACCTACCACCTTCAACTAGAAGACACATGCCTGATGCAGCCCATTCATCACTGCAACTTCCTTTCTAATCTCAGATGTCTTGGGCAACCTCAGTATCCCTAAATAAGGCATGGCTTTCACAAAGCCCAGATTGGATTTTCAAACATATTTGGTGGGTGGACAATTAGCATCTAGACAATTAGCATCAGTGTCTAGAGAGGTGCTGATCTACAGCTTCCACACCCAAGTTGGCTCAGTGGCAGCTCAGAAGCAGCACCCATTCAGGTCAGCACAGACTAACACACAGCTCACTCTCACTCTCCCCAAAACTTTATGCTTCCCAGCATATTCCCCTTCTGTAATCCAGTTGTGGGGAATAAATCAGGTCTCATTTTCACTTCCTGTTGAGGAGGAATGAATCTCAGGTGTTTGGTGGTAAAATCAAGACCTACACCTTCCTTTCCCTTCCAAGTCAGCTTTGATTGGGCTTGAAGAGGCCTCTCCTGTGGGATAGAGGAAAGAGGATGACATCCCATCCTTGCTGTACCCTGAAGGACAAGGACAGTATGGCATGGCTCCCTCAATATCCCTTTTCACAAAGAGTCTGGTGCAGCTCAAAAATATTCATGTACCCATATGTCCAGTGGCCACCTGTGCAGTATCCATGGTTAATGCCATCCAGTAACCAGAGAGTACAGAAAAGGAAGCAAGGATGTTCATGTTGCCAAGGGCAGACAGGTTCCTGTCACAGGTTCCCCATCCCCGTTCTACAGTTTCTCACATCAGCACCAGACTCCCATGCACAGCATGAATCACAATTCATTTATCCTTCCTAATGGAAATCACAGACTTGTTAAAAACATACCAATAAAGGGAAAGAAACTGTTTGCTGAAGTTAAGGAGATGAGCTGGAAGACAGCTGAGCAAGTTGAAATGTTTGCTAACACTAATACTTCAGCAGTCTACTAGAGGAATAGTACAGAGCACTGCTGCTTCGAGTAATTCGAAATAAGCTGGAAAATTTCAAGTATAAAATGAATATGAGACTATTATCAGAATAGCACGGATCCTGGGACTTGTGCCTCTCAGAAAACCTATCCTCCAGCCTTCTTTAATGTAGTTATTTAATTCCTTAGACAAATAGAAAATGATCTCATTTTCCAAGTTTTTTAGAAAACAAGAAGGGTATGTTTTCAAACAGCAAGAGAATCCACATCAAAGTGATTTGTGGATATATTTTGATGTAATTCAACACGATTTTCTAAAACTCTAAATTCATTGTTTAATTGCTTTAAGGCAAGGACTACCAATCTTGTGAAAACACACAGAATGTGTCTTCTGTAAAATACTAGCTTTTGAACTTCAGAAAAAAGGTGGAGGGGTTCCACCCACTCTACATTCCACAGAAATTATATCACCGATTTACAGTCACCTACTCTTAGGATAAATTCCTACTCATCTCTTTGCTATACCATGAACCAACAAATAGAAATTAATCCAAATTATCTGAACACCTCAGTACAAGCACCAATGAACTCCAGAATTGCTCTGTCAACTCAAAATATCAAAGGATCTGGCCCCTAAAGCTTCACTGCATGATAAGGAATGAAAACAAACATACATAACATTTCAGAATTTTAAAAAATTAATAGCCTATATTGCTTCATATAGTCATCCCAGTCTCCCATCCCCAAAGAGGAAGGGAAAGTAATGCTGGCCACGGGTTTATGTACAAAATCACGAACAGGATGGGACTGCCGTGGGACGTGTCTGGAGCTGTTTATTATCTGGAGCATCAGTCTCATGGCATGGTGAGGACAATGGGAAGATGCCAGCAGCTCACGTCCTCAGCAGCAGCCACAGAACTCAGTGTTACAACTCACTTGAAAAGCAATCACACAAAGCAAAAGCATATTGACAGTAGCTTTAGCCAACACTACAAGTACCTTCGATTAAAACAATGCTTGCTTATTTCGAATACAATACCTGCTTGTAAGCCTTAAAATACAGTGCAAAAAGTTCCATTATTAAGCTTAGAACTTCCTAATATCTTGCTAGATATATTTTTCTGCAGCTAAGGGATTTATTCTAGCTAAGCATTAATACACAGACCATTGTTTTATTTGTCCTTGCTTTCTACATCTCATGTAACATTTCTGCTGACCAATCTTATGGCCACTGCTTAGCTCTAATTGCAGTTCTGATGTTTCTGAGGTCTGCCTTTTGCAGTTTTCCCAAAACCCCCTGATTTTAAGGATTCCCACAGGAAAGGAGAGAATGATGGGGTTTTTTGCTATAAATCATCACAGAACCAGTATATCATGGCAAAATATCTTTCAGTATAAATTTATTTTAAACTGCAGTACTTCCAGAAGTAGACTACCCTGTATCATGTCCAAAAGCAAATATAAACATTGGGAAAAAAACTTACAAGATTGCTGAAGTTAAGTTAAATATTTATTTTTTCTCTTTTCCCTTCAACCTTTATGTTTTATTATAACTGCTTTATTTCTGTATTTGAGGAGACACAGCCAAAAAAAGACATTTAAATATGAGCTCCCAATTGTATTACATTATGTTTTATGTTTTGATGGGAATGGAATTACTTCTTTCACTAACTCCACATCTGAATTACTGACAGCCCATTCTCAGCACACCAATTTATTGCTAATGATGACACAATGGATGAGACCATTCCTAGATACTACCTAAATATTCAGCAGAACAGCTTCATTCAAAACATCAGCACTTTGTTATTGTATATTTTCTCCACCTTAAAAAAACAAAAGCAACAATCATTGGTTTAAACTGAAAAAAACAAAATAAAAGAACAAACTCATTCCCACCCCTTGGAAGGAAGGTTTCCTTCCACCCTTGCTGCATTTAGCACAGCAATTGACAGAACACTGAAGCCTTTGTAAAACTGCCCTTCAGGACAGAAACAGATAAAGCCATTATAAATTCTAAATATAGCATTCTAGATACAAAAAGTTAAACAGTTGCATGGAATTATTATTAGCATACATAGTCTTATAAATCAATACTTATTTCGAACCAGAAAAGCAGACGTAAATTATATTGTTAGTGAGTTTCTAGTAAGTGCGTACTTTAATCCACATCAGGACAGCTGAAGAAAATACTTTTTGTAAGGTGAGAAAACTCAAGGTAAGGAAACCCATTCCAACCTGTGTTGCACTTGGTGGACATTGCTGAGAAGAATAAATACGTGCCTTTTATTACCCCACATCTCTCCTACATTATGGCTAAATGGGAGGTACTTTGTTTTTGTGCAGTAGCTATTATTTAGGTTTTACATTTCAAATTTGTTTAAAACGAAGTCACAGAGGTTCAGGCCTGTGCAAATATTGCAATCTTTAGTTCCTGTTGATTTCATTATCACTGTTTCCTCCAGGTAAAGGGAGCTCCAGTGAAGCAAAGGACTCACAAAGGATGGACTAAAGTTGAACAGTGTGGCGATCTTTCCAGAATAAAAGAATAGTTTACAAGCAGAACAAAAAGACCCAAATCAAGTGATAAGAAATTTTCTCCGAGTAATTTCACTGTTTACATAGTATTACATGTGCCTCACTTTCATGGAATGAACAATGAAGACAGGTACAGAAGAACTGACAACTCGACACTGGCTGAGAGAAGGTGCTCACACACAAAGTCATGATTCAGTGGTAAAATCCTGTCTGTTGCATCCCAGACACAAGAACATGTTGCAAAGGAAGACGAGGAAAGCATATCCTTGCACCAGCTGAGCTTTACTGTGGGTTACAGCGCAATGACTGTGAGCCAGTGACACACACACAGCCCTGGCCCCCCTGCACTTTCAACAGATATCAAACACCTGCATCTGGAAAGGCTGCACAGCTGCTCCCCACTGTCTAAGTGCTAAATGGTGACATCCATTCCTCCATGTGAAGCACGGCGGGGAAGAGGAAAGCACAAATCCTGATCTACCTCCAGAAGGCACCCATGGCAGTGCAACAGCAGCCACAAACACTTAGAGACCATATCTGAAACTTTTGAGCCAGCCAGAGGCAAAGCTTGTGCCACACTGAGTCTGGCGCAGCTCATGAAAAATGGAGAAGTTTTGGGATCTTTCTTACCCCCTGCCTTGTGTTTGCCTTCCCAGTGTACTGTGCAATCTTTAGGTGAGAGAAACCTCTGAAACCCTTGCTGTTGGTGCAGCTCAGCAGACAGATTTGGCTGTTGGGGACCAGCATGTACCCAGCAGCCCAGTAACAGCAGGCTCAGCACAAACAAAAAAAACCAACAACAAAAAAGAAAGCTTTTAAATGAGTCTGCACCAAAACCTTTCAAAAAGACCTTCTTTCATGAAGGGTTTAAAATCAATAGAACAGCACTCTTGCTGTAATTACTCACTGATAGCTCAGGACAGAAGTACTGCAATGGGAAGAGAGAGGCAGAAGGCCAAATTCATATCTGATGTAAGCAAAAAGACTGTTCAGAGTACAGCAAAAACCATAACCTCTCCTCACATGTCAGAATCTGACTCACAGTGCTTAAAGATCGCTGCTGCTGATCACTCAGGTGAGACCATGATGAAACTCAGGGATCAACATCAATCAATAAAGACAAAGAAAACCTGAAATGTACCATTCATTCACTTTATTATTTATTTACTCTTTTAAAAAATAGTTGCAGCCTTAATAGAGTATTTTTGATTCATTCAAATGGTTTCTGAAGTTCTTGCATATCCTCCATTTTTCTGATGTAACTCATTTACTGCTGAGGACAGCCTCCATTTACAAGGTTATGACTCTCCTCTTCGTCAGAGTTAACAGCAATTCCCACCACCAACATGCAAGCTGTCAGTCAGACAGACATTTGCTATAAACATCTTCATTTCCTTTTATTTCTGCAGACACCTTTAAACAGCACCACTGCTCAATTCATAAGCCATATTAGTGCAATATCTCTCTAGACAGTCTCGCATAAAATTAAATGCCCATTTAGCAGCTTACAAACCTTACAGCAGTTGGTTTATTTTCACTCATTATTGTAACAGAGCAATCAAGAACAACAGACTATTACAGCATCACATAACATGGCTTCTCTATCAACCCACTGGCATAAAATTAATCATCTGAAAGATGAAATAAAACCCTTATCTCTATCTGACAGTTTTGTGATGATACTAAGCAAATAATGTCTGCAGACAGATTTCTAAAATCAGGACAGCTCAACTCACCAAGGGTTAACCTGTTCATGCACCAGGACCTAAGCCTTTCTCTTGCTCAAGGACTGTTTAATTATGTATACCAAGTGCAGCAGCTCCAGCAGGAAAGATTAAAACAGACTCTCTCAGCCTAATGCAAGGACATTTAACCAGAACACTGCAAGGCTACAGACCAGTGTCTCCCAGGTTCCTGTGAGTATCACAAGAATCAGGGCAAAAAATTTCACTCACCAATTAAATAAATGAATGAATAAATAAACAAATAAATTTGAAGGGTCTTAGTTAGACGCAGAAGTAAGGTTTAGAAAACAGCATTCATATGAAACTAGATTTTTTGTTCCTGACCATCTCATGAAGTGCTTAAAAAGTGTTTGGATCCTTTTGAAGTACCAAAGAGGGCATGCAGCATGTCCACCGAGTGATATTTTTCACTTGCATGGAAATAATAAGGTCCTTTAACTTAAAACAAATTTTCATAGGGATCAACAGCTCTCAGAATTGACCATTTAGGATGCTTCATGGCACCTCTCATTTATTCCATCAGTTTGCCCTCAATCCATAATTAGTAAGAATACTTTTTGAAACACTCAAAACAACCCACAAGTGATAGAGGACATCCTCATATTTTTGTTTGTGCAATATAATCTGCATTAAGCACATTCCTTTGACCAAACCACCTGAATCACTGTCTACCTTGTCCAGTCTGATCAGGAGTGTTTTAACATTCAAAATTTCAGGGCAGTTTGGGGGTTAATATTTATGGAGACGGGAAAAAGCCTTCCACGCAACCATAAACCCCAAACCCATCACCATTAGTTAAAACAAACAAACAAAAGAAATCTAAAATACAACAGACCACCCCATCTCTAGAAGAATGCCCAAAGCAGTTTACTCCTCCTAACAGATACAATAATATGCCACGAGGTGGGGATGCAGAACAGTGGCAGGTGTAGGGCCAGTCCACAGAAGGAAACTGCTCCTTCACCAGCCCCAGAGAGGACCAAGGCCTTGAAGAGCCTCTAAGGAGTTGAACGGAGTTACCCCAGACTCAGAGTATGGAGCAAACATCTTCTGGCTGACACTGCAAGCCCTGGATGATACTTGGAAAATAGCAATAGCATGGTACAGCTTTTCTCCCTTGTGCTGTTTTTTATCTGACTACTGCAGCATTTTCTTTTACAAGTACTGTAGCAACACATTTGGACCAAGATGAAACAATCATGCATATGAATTTGCAGTTCTCTGCAGAAGATACTAAAATTATTTCTGGACTGCTTTCCTACCAGACAAAATCTGGTTAAAGAAAATTAAATTTTCTATAACTTAGTGTAAAGCAAAAATAATTTATATGGTCATCAGATAATGAGGAAAAAAATAAAATAACAAAAGCAAAATGTCCCTTTTACCATCTCCCAGCAGAAAAGCCAAGGAACTCTCAATAAAGATCTCCTTTTTTGCACCCTTTCTACTGATCACATTAAATTTCAGAGAGAGGAAGCATCTACAATTTTATTTTACAAGCCCTTTGGAAAAATAAGATAGATTTCTCAAGCAACGGGAAGCCTTGAAGGCTTTCATATCTCTTTTCTCACAAATACATGCCTTCAGGGAGCTCCTCCTGCCCCCTTTTTAAGCCCAAGCACTGATGTAAAATCAGGAACTCTAGGGCAGACAAACAGCAGATTCCCAGAAGCCCAGTGTATATGAATATGAAGCTCTCTGACAAGGCCTCAGAACTTTCCAGAGCAGTCTTACTTTTACTTTCTGTAATTTAAGGTGAAACTGTTACAACTAGAACACAAGCAGTAAGAGGAGGGTAATGTGCGCTGGGCACTTGGAACAACCTTCTTTAGACTCTGTTAGCTCTGTACTAAGAACTACACTTTCCAAGCCCTGTTCACTGCAGGGTTTGTATTAAAAATTAAAATAACAAAAACATAAAACACTGAACAGAGCCAGTGTAAAAACTATGGTAACAGATCATGTGCGCTCATTTAGTGCAACTTTTTAAATAAACGTAAAACAAATTCTGAAAAGCAAGCTACTAACAAAGCAGTGAAATA
>WEZZ01015552.1:1946-36365 GCA_013400585.1 Chloropsis cyanopogon | reverse complement strand
TTCAACCCTTCCTGGAGAAAAGAAAAAAAAATATCAGATGAAGCTTGCACTCTAAATAGTTTATAGTATTTTCACAGAATTTGTGCAGTATTAATGCCAGGGTCTACATGTGTTTCAACTCTTAACCTGGATGGGAGATGCAAGCTTATCTGATCAACACACCACATACAAAACAGTAGCACCAGCTAAAAAGCTTTTAATTGGCAGATGCTGTGGAGTGAAACTAATGAACTAATGCATCTTAATTCAATCTTTCACAGAAGTGTTGTGCAAAAACATTTATTGCTGAGCTCAACCCAACATTTTTATACTAAATACACAATATATATTATTTTAAATTTATGTATATATATTTATATAAAATTAAAATGAGCTCTAAATAGAAAAGAAATTGTCTGATCTAAGAAAAATAAATCACATGTAAAACAAACCTGCAAGCTCTAAGTAATCTAGCAAAAGACATTGAAGATTCATTATTCAGGGGTCAAAGCCTCTCTAAAAGGTGTGAGATAACCAGTAGTGTCTGGTTCAGTCTCAAGTCAAACTACCAGAAAAGCTATCTACTAAGAATTTCAGCATCTCTGGTCAAAGGAATGTTTCAGGGTTGAAGGAGAAGGGTATCATACTGATTTATTTGCTCCTTTTCCCTATGACTTATTTTAGTTTCTGCCATTCTCACCTTTTATCTGACAGCTCAAGGGACTCAACAGCAGAGATCTGTTCTAGTGTCAAAAGTGCAACATGTGCTGGATGCTTCCTAATCTTACATGTGAACCGGTTGATGTATTGCTATCAAAGGAAAAAAAAAATCAAAAAAACCAACAAAGCCAGCTCTGCAGTCTTGTGCTACCATGTAAGAAAGAGTTCAGGTCAAACTCCCTAGGCCAGCAGGGGCTGGAAATGCTGGAGACAACCCATTCAGCCCCCAGAAGAGAAGGCACCTCTGGTCGCTTCTGAACGACTCCTCTTTGGCTAATGCCTGAAGCAGTGTTAATCTGACTCTGGAATAGGTCACAATCAGCTTTCTTTAACTAGCAAATCAATATAATGCATGGCTTCTGGGAGGAGCTAGATAAAAGATGAAGCCTGAAAAGGAGAAAAGAACTGGTTGTGGTTTATGAAAGACATGAATAGAGTATCTTTCCAGTAGCAAATAAGCAACAAGGTAAAAGAAAGTTTAAGAAATGGAAATACTGAAACATTAGCATGATTTAAAAAAAAGAAGTGCGAAAGAAATGCTAGTCTGACCAATAAAATGTGGGTTTCTTTTCATGTAAATGAATTTCCATCCCCTTCCTCCCTTAAATAAGAACTTTTGTACTAAAAAAACCTCCTGAAAATAAATAGTCTGTGTCTCACATATTGATGTACCAGATCTGTTTTTGAAGACAATTCTCTATTGAGACTGCATACATCTGTAGGCTCCCTAAAGCCAAACAGCCTTCTAAAGCTGGATAAATGCCCATTATCAGAAACTGCTTTTGTCTAAAGGTTTAGTTATAATGCAAAGTATCCCAGCACCATCTCTATTCTACATAACCTTTGGTCCACAACCATATAGTACACTCAGGACCTACACATCATCTTACACTGGGCATTTTGGGCACTAAGGAAGTGGATGATTCAACCTTATGCAATGAATGGAGAAACCTATTCTAGCACCTTTCACCGTTTCCATTTTTCATTGGACTTCACCCAGAAACAAAATGTTGGTGCTGCTGTGGGTTTGACGATCAATTTCTTTTAAGAGCCAATCAGAGCAGATAAAAAAAGGTTGTTTCTTTAGGCAATATCAAACTATGACCAGTCTGCATGACCAGGAGGACCAGTCCTCCTTTTCCTTCTCTCTTTGATCAAGTATTGTTTTATTTTTCTTCTTCCTCTCACCACAGTGCTTAGGATCAGAATATGTAAACATTGACAGAAACAGCAGCCCTGTGACAATAAGCACTTTCCCAACTGGGCAGATTCTGTCAGCCAACCAGAACTGCTTCAGCTCCCTTGCTTGTCCAGAAGTCACTGGTTTTTCCGCTGTAACTTAGTGTCCCCTTTGCTTTGGCCTCCATCTGTAGTTGGGAGACAGAAACAAAAGGGAAGAATAAAAGCATGAGTGAAGTTTTGTAACTCACAGTAGGAGAGACAGGAACTTGACAGGTTGAGCTTTAGCATCACCAAAAAGTACATTGTCTTTACAGAGTGGAAGACTTTGCATCTTTTCTGTAGCTCATTTATTAGAAATAGCTTTGTTGAAACCTGATATATCAAGCTTCATCCCAAAACACTCCCCAGTTTTTTGGTACTGAGAACTCTCAAATGAGTAATGAAGAATGCCCAACAAGCTGCTGCCACCCTTCCCATTCCTTCTCCTGGCCCCTAGAAAACACATACAGGTGACAAAGAAAAGTGTACACTCTAAACTGCACCTTCTAAAGCTTTCTGAAAATTTTCCTGCTCTAAGTCTTACAAACAGAAAAAAAAATGTTCTGCTTCAAGTTTCTCTTCTCAATCAAAGTATCTCCTGTAAAGCATAAAATTCCTAAGGAAAGCAGATATTCCATCAAGAAGCCATCCCACCATTCACACATGAATATACTCTTATAATAAAAACAAATAAAGCTTTTAGATGGAAGGTCAGTTTCTCCTTCAGAGAGGAAATGTAAATTTTTAGTGGAAAAAACTTTATGCAGCCTATAAACAATTATGTTAATGTCCAGTAAGTACTATTCCTTTTTCCCCCTCTAGTTGAATTTGTACACTTCAGTTTCTAGAATTGTTGCAGCAAAGTATTGGAATTTTTGAATTTTTTTTTGTTCCTGACATTGAAGATAAGTAGGGAAAAAAATCCCTCAGGTTCCAAAAATACAGCTACTGTAGAGTAAGTTCTCCCAGTTGTTCCCAAAGTTTGTCCCTGTGTTGTGTCTTCTCTAAACTAAGTACTGGTGTACATTATATTTCAGTCTAAGGCAGAAATATGATTTTTAAGTTAAAATAGGTTAAAAATAAGTAATGAGAAATATATAATGTCTTTACCTGTGTAAGCTTGCTGCAAGTGAGCAGGCAGAGGTGAGTGAGAGAGTGTTGCTGCATGCTGAGCACCTGGCTGTAAACCCTTCAGTAAGTCTGGGGGGAAAAAGGGAGAGCAAAGATAAAAAATACATCTTGAGGAGAGAGGCATTCTCTGTGAAATAAGTTTTTGTTTTTATAGTGTAGCTGTAGTAGCAGGCCTATCTCCACAACAAAGAATAAATACCTGATAGCATTCTGATGGCTGGAATAAGTCAACAGAGACAAACCTATTCAAATACAGTTAGTCAAAGGTCAGAGCAAGGACCATATCTTGCTACTGGGATGTAATTCTTCATATAATTTTGTTTGGCAGAAAGACCAACATTTTATATGGCTTAAGAAGATAAATGGCTTCTTTATAAGCTATCAGAAAAAGTAAATGCCATCTTGGTTGACAGTTCTTCATAAGAGCTGTTAGATATCTGAGATTATTGAACTAAGGCTACTTTGAGGAATCACCACATTAAGTCTCTTACTTGAACTGTGACATTTGAAGACTTTTAAACTATACTCCTTTCTAAAAATAAGGTATCAGAAGTTAACCCAAAAAAAAAAACAAACCAACCCACTCAAAACTAAATATAGACCATGAACATAACAATGAAGTTAAGCTTTTTAAAGGTGACTTGTAGGTAATTATGTAAAGAATGTTTTTACCAGTGAAGCAATCCCCTTTACTCTCCTGTAGGGATTTTCATGAACCAAATCTGAGTGTCTCAGGACTTTACTGCTTCCCTACTCCATTTCCATTTTCAGGATGTATCTCTCCTTATAGCACAGTGTCATAACTCCACTCACTCTGAGTTAGGCTGTGGTGGAAAGCCGCTGAGGTAGATCCCGAGGTGGTTGTCACTCCAGCTGTGTCCGTCCCAAAGCCAAGCAGCTCCAAGGGAAACTGGAAGGGCACAGTCACAGGAACAAGGCCACCCAGCATCCCAAAAGGAGTTAATGGTGCAGATGTCACGTTCTGACTGGTTACAGACAGGGGTGATGCCATGAGAGTCAGAGGTGAGGCATTAGCCAGTAACGATGCTCCTGCTGTTGACTATGCAAAAAAAAAAAAAAAAAAGAAAAAAAAAGCAGTACTTCAAGATTTTTAAAGATCTGAACTGTATTCTTTAAGGGTATAAAAATCAACTATTCCCTGTTAAGTGTTGCTCTGTTGAGAAGTGTATTAAACTATTAATGAATATCCACTTATTCACCTAGGAAGTCTTTCCCGTGTTCACCTGCTAAGCAAGCACAATTATATCGCAGATTCAGACACAAAAGTATGGTTCATCTATCATGTTTTACTCATCAGCCTTACAGGTAATTTCCTTGATCTCCTTTCTAATTATGCACTGGGTCTACAGTCACACTGTAATGCAATATCTTCTATTACATTAATAATATGAAATTATCCTATGTAGATCTGAAGTTCTTTAGAAGCACAGTGCTACACCTCTCCCCGTTCCATATCTGGGTCTTAGCATTATTTCTAAAGAGGTTGCAGAGAAACAATGAATTCTGAAAACTAAGATTCGTATGTAAGAATCATCAAACTTAAGAAGTTAGGTTAGCAAAATCCATCCATACATATGTATGTAGAGGTATGTATGCACATGTCAGTGGAAAAGGCAAAGGAAAATAATCTCTCCACTCTGAATGTCATAATGAAGTTAAATTCACTGCAGTCTTAAAATAAAAATGCAAGATTAGCCACAACATTTTAGCTACAACAGCTCCCAAATCGCATTAATTCCTCTAACATTAGATCAGCTCATTCTTGATACAATCTTTCCTTCACTGCATATACAGTAATTTCATATGCTAATGTTCAGTTCTGTAATTATCCACTACAAAACAGTTAGTAGAGAAAGCACTTTGAATCAGACTCCAACTCAGATACTGTAGTTATTTTAATTAAAAAGACTCAGAAAGAATAGGATTTTGGATCTGTGCACTTTTACAAGTAAGCCTCAACTAAACCCAAATCTTAGAATCGTTTTAATGAACACATGAGCTTAAAATGAAAACAACATTTCACTGAGTTCTGTAATAACAGCTTACAGAAAAAGCAAAGTGATGAAATCTCCTAGCAGGGATAAAGTTTTTATTACCATTTCTAGTCTTGAGATGTTCTGATGAAAGCAGCTAAAGAAAGGACAGTTGCTTCTTATGAGAAAACACAGTATTTTAAAACAGTGGCCCTGTAAAGGGCATTTACCTACATGTGATGTTCCTAGCCAGTGTTTATATTGGTCATATTAAAGATACCAACTTCTATAACATACTCTATCCCACAAGTAGAAAAAAAAAAAAAAAGAAAAGTATCACAACACTAATATTCTCTTTTGTCTTTAAAAGTACTAATTCCACAATAAGCTTATGTACAAAAAATTGACAACTGTTCATCTATGTGATCTAGTAAAGGGCAACAAAACAAAAGCCATACAGTAATGTTTTTCAACTGTGATTTTGTAAAATGCCCGAAAAAGAACTCTATAAAGTGCTCTGCCAATATCTTGCTTACTCACTCAAAAAGGAGAGAGAAGTACAGTGAAGAAAAGAGCTACAGAGCATGCCCCAAAGCAACTGCAGTTCAGATGTTTCTATTTAACTCATGTACAATAGCTCTTAAAAGGGTTCATCCTGGTCATGTAGATCTGATTCATTAAGATCCTTAGAAGTCTAAGCCAGATTCTGCTCAAGAGTACTAATGGTAGGTAGAGCTTTTTAAGGAAATCACACATGTACTCTTTGGCTTTGCGTCCTTAAGACGTAAGTTCCTGTGAGGCTTCAGCAGGTATAAACTTGCATTCCAGTAAATAATTGTGTCAATCAGAAGTGGAAAGGAGGGAAACACTTCTTGGAAGCTTCCTAGTTAAGTACACCTTCATTATCACATGAAATCATCTAGTTTCATCTTTAATGTAAGCAGACCAGAATATTATAATGAGCAATGCAGGTACCATTCTCATATTCCAATAGCATCTCAAATAGGAATTAAATCCCTAAGGCCTTAAAGGAAAGGAGATTAACTTTCAGTCTTATGTGAAGTTTTAAGAGGAGTAACCAAGTCCTTAGTACATTGTACCTAACACCTAGGCTGGAAGTGATGTCAGTTCAGCAGCCAGCCATTAGACCTTTACAGTTAAATAAAAACCTCTGTGATCACAATTCTCTTTCCCTTTAGTGTACTTGAACTGGAAGGCAATTCAATTCTAATCTTTCCTTGAATGTACTCCCAGACTAAGCTTCACAGTGCAAAGCAGCAACAGCCTTATTCCATGGTTTATCTTCTTTGATTTCATTCTGTTCTTCTGAACTATTTTTAGGTTACCAAAGTAATTTCTGAAGTGTCAAAAAACCCACATGAAAGGTCCCAATAATTATTTTAGCGATACCATATGCTGCTCAGTACCTCTAGACAATTTACCCCTTTCTATACACCAACACACCTTATTTTGCTGTATTACAGTATGGACTCGTGTTACCTGATTATTCACCACACACTCCACAACTTCAGTAGGACTGTGCCCAAAATGCATTTCTTTACCGAGGATCAGTGTTTCTAACAAAATAATTACTTGCCTTCAGCTACAGGAGGGTTTGCCAGAATTCATCTCATCATCCAACACAACACTGCTTACTTCCCTTCTCCTTCACCTTTAAGCACTACCATCTACATTTCACATTTTATTCTATATCACAGCCATTGCATCCTCTAGATTCTGCTGACTGCATCAGGAAGGAACAACTCTTTTCCCAGTCTATTAATTGTAGCCCTTTTTGTCTCCTCCAGGCATCTTCAAGAGTACTTAAACTGCACTGTACTTAGTTCAGCTCTTCTCCAGACCCTATGTGGTACCTCAGTGGCCTGTACACAGCATACAGGCTGTGGAATTTCTTCCCATTCAACGCACCCAGAGTAAGTGAATGCTGTGTCAGAGCCTGCCAGACCTTTTATTGCTGACTGTTTCAGTACAGTAGGATGAAAGGTCAGAGAAGTGTCTTCTAAAATTCATCTTCCTCCTCTTATTCAGCTGCATTAAGAAGAATTTGATGGCAAACTAAAAGATTATAAAATATTGCCAGAAGTCAAGTATACGTCCCTCCCATGCAACAGCAATGTGCACTGTTCAGAATAATACAAAGTTTTTCATTTGCTGTACATCAAGAATATAATTTTAAACAATACTACTTTTCTTAAGTATTGATGACTTCAGCACAGAGAGCACTAAAGAGAGGAAAACATCAAATCACCTCAGTAATTCAGCGTTCCCAGTAAGAAGAACACAACTTGGGAAAGCAGGTTGTCTTCTGGGTAAATAGTAGGTTTATATGTTTTAGAACAACATTATTTTCAAGATATTTATTTTGTTTGATTTGCCTTATCTCTAGTGATAGTATAAGTTTCAGTTTCTAGGTTTTTATATATTAATGGGGTGTCTCATTCAGTTTGACTAGATCCTACAAAATAAAATACATAGTCACAAATACAAAAGAAAAGCCCTTGCAAGTGTTATTTACAACTACCAGTCTTGAATTACACTCAACCACAAGTAACTGAACTCAAGTTTTGAGGTTAATCATGAACTGTAGTTTTGAGGTTAATCATAAATTGTATTTATGACAATAAATGTATGAAGACACCTTTTACATGACCACCATCATTACAAATATGTAAATATGAGAGAATACACAAATCAAATAATGCAAGTAAATACCACATCCCCTGAAAATATGGTCACACAAAGCTTACCTTTTCTAGTGCTGTTAAAAGAAAAAAGTGAATTCTTCTCCATAGTATAGACCAAAAAACAGTTTACAGTGAGGATTTGTTCCACACTGATCCTTGCATTTTACCTCAGCTGGAAATACATATTCTAAAGTGTGAAATAGTTTCATCAGTATCAGCATTATGCTTAGAAAGATAAAAATTAAATTTATGACATTTACAAATCAAGATGAAATATACTAAGAATGTTTACAAAATAAATGTGATAAACATTAATGTAAGGCTCAAATGTAAACTCATTAGATGCATACCTGCACGCTGGCTGCTACAACTGGAGACCCTGAGGCAGAAGATGGTCTGTGTGGAGTTGACAATTGTTTAGTAGCACCCTGTGTTCCACTTCCTGCTCCCCCAGACAGACTAGTCCTACTAGCTCCACTTGAGTTAAGGTTACTGCCTCTGCTGGCAGGTACATTCATTCCAACTCCACCCAGATTATTTTTACCAACAGTTCCAGAAGGAGAAGAGTTGGGCAATTTTGAAGAAGCCTGAGGGTTTTTTGCAGGCTGAAGGCCTGAGGTGCGATTAGAGGACAGCAAATTCACGGTGGGAGACTGCCTGCTGATATTTACACCACTGGTCTGTTTATGAAGGGGGTTGCTGCTGGAGTGACTACTCTGGGAAACTAGTGCACTTGAACTGGAAGAACTGGGTGTTGTTGCAGGCCTGGGGGATGAGGTGGACTTGGATGAAAATTTAGGTGATGCATTGGGCTTGGGTGTCACAGAGGGCTTAGATGAAGTGGGCTTGGGAGAGGCAGCAGGTTTGGGAGAGGCAGCCATGGAGAAGGGAGGCTTGAAACCCTGGGAAGAAACTTGTGACACCATAGCCTTCGCTAAATAGTTACTAGAGGTAGAGGTGCTGGATGTTGTCCGAGAAACCAGTGGGTGAGACACTTGAGAGCCACTTCCAGATGAGGGATTAGACAAAGGCAGGCGATACACGACAGACTTATCTTGAGCCTTGATGACTGGTGATGAGCAAGAGAGTTTGGGATTACTACTCAATTTCACCACAGGATTGGTCTGTGATTTACTAATAGTTGCTTGTAAGGGAGATACATATTTCTGTTGTACAGCTGAATGCTGGTGCACCTTTGTCACTTGTGATGTTGAGGAAGTACCACCTTGAGCCTCAGCAGATGATACCAAGATATTAGCATCCTTGGTTCTTTGAGAGGAGGTGGAAAGAGCTGCTTGAGTCTTAGAGGAAGAAACATGAGTCTGAGAAGAGGAGGAAGCAGCTTGGATCTGACTTGACCTCTGTAGTCCTTGTTGAAGTAGTTTGGCTGGCAAAGGCTCTAAGGAAACCTTGGGATTTTGAATTGAAGATCCAGCAATAAGGCCTGAAGAGATACCAGTGTGAACTAAGTCCTGGGGTTTCTTTGGTACTGGCCCTGTGTGACCAGCAATAAGACTTGATGAATGGGATGTTTGAGTGGGCTCTACTTTCTTTGAAGTTGCCAGAGGCAACTTACTCATAATGCTTGCTAGTTTCTCTTCCCTCAGCCCAGGGCGAGGTCTGGATGTTGGTGTGTCTATGGTGGACCCAAGAGGTGATCCCTTGGCACCATTATTGATAACTGCCAGAGCATCAGAAACAGAGTCCAGTGAGGGTGGGTGGAAAGAGAGGTCTTCATCCAGTGAGTCATCCAAGCAGATCGTCTCCGGAGCTGCTGTGCAGCTAGAGCTGCCCGGGGTGCACACAGCTGCACTGGAACTCAGTACACCAGCACAGCTTGAATTGACTGAAGACATACAGGTTTTCTGTTCTTTTTTCGGACTGGAGTCCTGAAAATGAAGGGATAGGAAACATCAGCTTTAACAGTCTTTCTGAAACTGATTTAAGGTAATCTGTAGTGTAATACTTTTATTCAGTGAATTCAGACAAACCAAAGATCTACTACTGAAATTTTCATATTAAGATCCTTATGATATCTAGGTGCTGAGCCCTATGTGCTAATTCAATATTTGGATTTAAAAATCTAGTGTTGTTGCCCCACGTAACTAAAAGTGTCCCATATACTGAAGAACAATCAGTACTGTGAAGAATAGGGTAGCTAATCTGATCACTTAGTAAAACTGCTACTGAACTAAGACAACACCTGGTCATGTCAAACGAGGACCTCTATACTATGGTATCCTTCCAACCACACTGTTTTCCAGTGTCGCCAAGTTTAACACAAACTGAAAACACACAAAGAACACATTCAAAAATGTGAAACATCACTGGAACTAGTATCTCTTCATAGTCAATTTTCAAAAAACTAATACAACCTTAAGTGCCAAAGCTACACAGAAGTATTTTGTACTACATTCTTCGAAGTAATGCACCACCAAGTCAATAAGCATTGCCTGACAAACCTTTTGCAAGAATTTTTCAGGATCAGAGGCAGGTTGTATCAAATGGTCACACTGGACCATTAAGTGGGTATTCAGATATCTTAATAGGCTTTTACCTTCACTTTGGGTTTAGGGGCCAGAATCACCTTCTTCTTTGCCCTAAAACAGAAGGGATAAATGTGCATCAGAAGATCAAAGAAAAGGCAAATAATTTTCATTTTAAGTGTTACCCTGATTATATCCCAATAAACGAGAATGATGACTACAGGAGTCCAGCTTTCATAATAAAACATCCTTGAAATGAAAAATGGTTTAAAATATAAGGGGAAAGAAAAATAGCACACTATCAATTCATTTTTCTGGTAATGTATCTCTATGTAAATTAGTTGCAAAATCAACTGAATTGATGATATAACCTGACATATAGATCAGGATATATCCAGAGAGCTGGTTTTATTTTTCTGATTTAGAGGAACTTTAAAATATCAATTAATTTCAGCCTCTTAATATTATGAGTTTGTCTACTTAGCAGAGCTTTGTCTACACTGAAGTCTTATAGCAAAGTAATATAATTTCACTTTTTATGTTGACATTTTTGTCCTTGAGGAGGATGCTTCCTATTCTCATTTATTTCGAACCAGAAAAACAGTTGTTTCTTCCCCCCACAAAAGTGATTTTTTGCTTATCAACTATTAAAACAGTTGTATCTAATTTGTTTGTTGCAAGAAGTATTTAGCAAACTGTCAGGTTTTCTTCTGCAACGTACATGAACTTCAGTTATGCAAGCAAGGACAGCATTAAGGATCATTTGTTATTGGCTTCAACTTAGAGGTTCAGAATTTCACACTTTATTTCTTCAAGGGCAATCAAGAGATTTACATCTTGTAGGCAATTTTTGATCCTTTCCTAAGCAATTAGAAATACACCTGGTTAAAAAAAACTTGACTCTAGGTGGACCATGACTCAGTTTTGATGTTATGTAGAAAAATATCCTATGTTAATCGTAAGGAAAACAAAAAAGCAGGAAGTACTGCAGTCTGAGTTCAGTTTAATAGGCTGAATGTCAAAACTTAGGCAATGTGTAATGCTTTGAGTAAAATGTATTAATTCAAGAATTAATACCCCTGGAGTTACCTAGCCACTTCACAAGTGAGTTAAATTATAATGCCACAAGAACATTATAGTTATATGCCTAAATTAAAGCATTAAAGAAGATTACAAACATCACTGTCAGCATCTTCAAACAAATCCCAAAGTACCTCCCTTTCCTTCCCCTCTGTCTGAAAGAGGTAGCAGGAACATGAGAAAAGATGCCATGCACAACCTAAAGATCTCAGCAAGTTGTCACTGTTATACTCACGGAGCAGAAGTGAGGTGATTGTGAACACTTCGGCTTTCTTTAAAAAGCATCCTAAAGAGTGGTGAGAAAAGAAACATGAAATGATTCTACAGCAAACAGCGTATGACCACCAAATACCCAAATATCCTTTGGTTTTCAGAACCAGCCTTTGATTATCTGTCCCCAGGGGAGCTAATGATTACTTTGCATTGCTGTCATGGTATAGGTCTAGGCATCCATAAACAGAAGAATCTAAAAAAATTATAGTAATTAGTGTTTATGCTCAAAATACCTCAGTAAACAGCTAAGCAAAAATCAACATAAGAGAATGTTACCTTCCTTCAACTGGACAGAAGAAATATACTTTGAATGCTCTCTCCTCAAAGACTAATGAAATATTTCAAATATAAAAAAAACATTATTGTAAACTCATCACACTACATGTCCAACACACTGATCCATAGGCTTGGGTTTGTGGCTATTAATCTCTTGTGAGGTTTTTCTAAAGCGCAGAAAATAAAAGTTAGAACACAGTAGAGCACAGAGGGATAAAAGAGCACAGTAGCCAAGCTTGTTTCTAGTTTTCTTCAATACTTTCAGTACTGAAAAAACTTTTACTAAACTTGTTAATGAAGGCTTAGCAAAGGAAAACTTGAGGCAATTGTGTATCATTTCTCTGACTTCAGTTACACTGGACTTACACACATATTACTACAGGGCCAAGGAATGGCAGGAGCCAGTATGACAAATCTCAACACTTCACAGACCTTTAGTCAATGTTTTCAGCTCCTTAGTTGCCAAGTGGAAAGTGAAAATGATTGCTAACCTGTATCTATCCTTCAGCTTACTATTATTATGCAGCTACGAATAGACAATGAAAACTTGGTCCCCTTCCTTGTTTCCAGATAGGAAAACTAGGACAGACAACATTTTCTTACAGCACTGCCATCACATTGACACTGACCACATCATGAACAGCTGTCTAAACAAGAGCTTTTCACCACTGATAATACAACCTGCAGAGCTGCAATAATTACAAAAAATCCAAGCATCCAAAAATCTCATGTCATCTGGTAAGAAAACACTGACATCCTCTCACTATGGTTCAGTGCCTTAGTTCTCAGATTCTATTTCCAGCTCCATTTTCACATTTTCTTCACCATACTGACCTCCAAATCTGTATTGCATTGTTCTGTCAGAGACTACTGAATGCCTAAGAAGAACATCATGGAGCAAAAACCAACATTCCTCATTACATGTTTAATGTGCCACCTCCTGACCTATACAGCTTCTCCAGAATATTTCCTTCCCCACCTCCTTCTTGGTGCTTTATCCATTCCTTAATATTTTGAATTTGGAAATGAAAATTCCAAATTAATCACAGGCCCCAGTAATTTGTAGCATCATCCTTCAAGGTTAAAGACAAAATTTTAAGTACTATAAAAGGACAGAAATCACAGACATGGTGCAAAGAAAGGGCAGAGCAGTATATGAGGTCCCTTCCAACTTGAACAATCCTTTGATTCTGTAATTTACACTTGTGATCAATACCTTACCTCTTCTTTCCTTATGAAGCTACAAGAAACATTAAATATAGCTAACTTTGAAAGTGGAAGAAATTTTTCTTCTAAGCTGAACACACAAAGTCCTGGTACTGTAGACCTATTCTGATTAGTAAGAATTCCTTAAAAAAACATGGTCAGTAAATCAGTTTTAGCATTAAATACCTAATTTTTAGTCAAGTTTATATAGTTCCTTTTCACTTGAGGCCACATATAAAAATGAAAAATTATAAGCCTTCAGCATAATCCCTAACATAACATCCCAACAAAATGAGCATTCAGAATACAAATTATGTGCTGTATTAGGAATTACCACTGCCAGACTCCAGGAAATACATTCTTTTCCTCTTTCCATGCAAATCTGTTTGCCTACAAATTACAATACATCACTTCCTTAACAGAAAGCACGAAAGTGCCACTCAGGAGATACAGGACAATTTGTAAATCATTATGGTGCTAAAACCACCCAGTTAGTAAATGAAGTCTTGCTGGTCAACAGAAAGTTATGATCTGCCACCTGTTGGGGTTTGTTTGGTCTGTTGGTGGTTTTGGTTTGTTTTGGGGGGCATTTTGCTTTTTTGTTTACTTTTTGTCTTTTGTTGTTGAAGCCGATTGTATGGATAGTTTAAAAGATAATAGAAATTTTCAGCAGACTTATCAAATGGAAATGAGAGAACCATATGTTTTATGGCATTCCAATACAAAGTTTTAACATGCTTCACTTCTATGTATTCTTGCATCACCTCACACTATCTCTTGACTATTTCTCCACTATCATCAGTGATCTTTCTGTCCTGTCTTCCATTCTTTAACTAAACTGGGATTCTCTGTCTCATCTAATTCAATAAAATCTTCATAACAGATAACATCTCACTCATTAGCATACTTACACAAAAAACTTAATCATTGAACAAAAGTAAGTCAGCTGTATGCCAGGAAGTGTAAAACTTCTTTTGTTCCTTCTGTTACTATTGAACCAGCTATTTCTACACTGACTGTTCTAAGAAATATCTCAGTAGAGTGATTTTTACAGCTTGATACAGATTTGACTGAACTAAAATCAAGGTTTTTATGAGCAGTTTTATTAGTTGTATCATTTAGCTTTTACAATCAGATTGAGGTTTGATGAAATTATCTTTTGCAGTGGGTGCTACAGAAAGAAAGAATTCAGGCCAAAACATACTTGCTTCTCATTCACTCCAAACCATCAAAAATCTCTGCCAAACTTGTGTTTCACAATGGTTTCCTATTGCTCCCATTTTCTCCCTCTCTTTTGTGTGGTTGTTCCTTCTTATATTTGTCAAAAGTATAGAAACTGGTGTATTTTTAACTGCTGTAAAA
The DNA here is from genome assembly GCA_013400585.1 of Chloropsis cyanopogon. NCBI lineage: Eukaryota > Metazoa > Chordata > Aves > Passeriformes > Irenidae > Chloropsis > Chloropsis cyanopogon. The sequence goes on along the minus strand of WEZZ01015552.1, from coordinate 21,932 downwards.
CAGAGCATCCCAACTGCAAACAAGAAATAGAGAGCAAAAACCTTAAGTCTGTTGTGAACACTGCTATTGAAATTCTAGCTTATAATTTTAAAGCCTCTGTGAGCAGTCTGATAATGCAGTTTTCCAACATACAGGCAAAACTGATTTCTATATCATTATCATTTCCTATATCACATAAAGAACTTTCCAAGCTGTTACCCTCCCACCTTCTACTTCTCCTCAAATGAAGCTTCATCATGCTTCATGCTGTGTTAGAAGCGCTGGCAAATTCAGTCTCTAGGAGATGATAAAAGCAAATAGCTCTCCAAGGATAACAGTGGGGTTTTTCACTCTCAGGCTTACAAACAAGACAGAAAATTCATTTTAGAAAAACATTTGTTCTTCTAAAAGATTCCAGCTTCACAACATACCCCTAGGTTCCAACCAATATCAATAGTACATGGTTGAGTCAAATGTAATACAATAAATAGGAACCAAAGAAATCATTAACACCAAAATTAATAGATACATAAAACAGGTATCTCACCTTGCCTGCATCCAGCCTTTAGGCCAAAGTGGTTTCACTTCTGTTTCCATAAAGGTTTTGAGGTAATCTTCAGCAGACTGACTTCTATTTGGCTCTAGCTCATAACATCCCAGCTTGATCTTGACAAGATTACACAACAGAGACCTGCAAAAAGAAACCAAATCAATATATTGAAAGACACAGTCCTTTCAAAAGCTCAGCAGAAAAAGGCTAAGAAATTGAAGCTGCTGTCCACTGACACTTGTAGGAAGTGCTCAGTTCCAACCGTGTTTTTTGGAAGTTTGTACTGCACAAAAGTATTGCTACTACAAACTGGTAGAGCAAATTGCTCTACCATTGTCACTTCTCCATTTCCAACAGACTATTACTCTTATTTTCATCCTACTATAATTTTGTAATTTGTTTTACATTTTCTTTGTGGTTTTCTCATAGTTGGAACATCTCTCACATTGCTCACAGGAACCTCTCGTTTGTATGAAAAGAAGTGAAATCCATTCTACGCTGAGTACTTCAACAGAGGATTCTTTCTGACAGAGATTTTGTCTTTTGTTCTTAAAAATATAAAAGTGCACACAGTTAAGTAAAATCAGCCTTTCAGAGCCTTGTGAATGAAACAATCAACAGATTTAAGTATCTCTCCCCTCCAGGTCAGTCCAAGCTATATTGCTTGTACATATTTCATTAAGCTTTCTTCCCTGTTGTCTTCACATACTAAAAAGACTCATTAAGAGAAGTACACCAGGCCCTTTTAGTAATACATACATACATATATATATATACACACACACACTTGTACTAAAATTATCTTAGATCTTGCATGAGAAATTGCTGATTTAGAAAGATGTGCTTGCTTAAAAGTCTAGATTATTTAAATAACAGTCATCTCATTTTTCAGAAAAATTTGTTCTCGGAAACCAAACTCTAGTATCTGATAATTTCAGATAAGAATCCGTGCTACTCTTGAAAAGTAAAGAATTTGTGTTCAGAGGGAACAGAAGGGATTAAGATTAATGCATTATTCTAGTTGTTGTTGGACTGGGAGGCTTGCCAAATCAGTATCACCAATCTTGATGTCCTGTCCTCCTGTGCCAGAAACCTCTAGTGCTCATTGATGCTTTGTAATGTATTCCTAGAAAGGTGGGAAGCAGTTATAACACTGCTTACACACCTGTTCTTTGCCTAAAGAAGGTCAAAGTCCTGGAGTCAGGAAATTCTGATGTATTTGGATAAAGCAGAAAAACAAGCAGTGAAACTTGAAAGGGTTGGACACAGGATGATTTTCCTTTTGAGTTAAAGAAGGCGTTTCACCATTACAGAATTCCTGTTTGCCTATTTAACACCAACACTCTTCAAAACTTCTCCAAGGTGTAATTCTGGGAAAAAATATTTATTTAACAGTATTGTGTAATAACATCCTCTTGGAGAACCCCTTATAAAGGCAGTGAAAATTCTTGGTGGAAAAGGTAGTTTTGTCTTACCTCACTGTGTCATCCCAGTGAAACTTCTTTCTGGGTCCAACAACCCTCTTTCCAGGTTTTTCATCATCATCTTCCTCTGATCCATTTTTCTCTCGTTCATCTTCTGCTTGCAACCTACAGTTGGAACAATTATTTTCTTTAGAACTATACTACACAGAAAAAATATTTCATTGAAAAAAGAATGTCATTCTAGGTGTTAGGGGGAAAAAAATAACCCACAGAGGATGTGTTTTCAGATTTTTCCTATACTTCCTTATAGGATAAACAGTTTAAGCTCCCTCTCCCCACTGCTTTATGGTTCTCAGACAAGTGAAAAGGACACACTACAGATGCTTTCACTGATGCCCCTATAAGCTTCAAGCAATGCCTCTATTGGGAAGTGGCAGGATACTTAAACAATTAATACCTCTCAAAGCCTAAAATTAGTTAACTATGATTGAAACAATTACAATGAACAAGGACAAATATATCAATAACCTCCATTAATCCACCATTTTAGGAATCAACCAGTAATCCTTCAGATTATTTTTTCTATCAAGATTTATCTCACTCACTTAATGGAATTCCTCTCTGATGTAAGACAATAACACACAAAATTAAGTATTTTGTACAATTAAAAAAAGACACCCTTAAACTGGAGCTGAGTGATTTTCTGAGCTAAGGAAGTAAACAACATGGATACAAACTTCCAGCTGGGTTCTAAATAGGCATGCACTGCCTCCAGAATAACCTACTTGGCATTCTTGGCTTGATTGCGGGCCTGACAATCCTCTTGATACTTGCATAACTGTTCAGGCATGACGTTACTGACAGCCAGTTTCAGCTTCTGCAATGGTTCTCTCAAGCGGTCATCCTGTGGAAAGAGAAGCACCAAAATAATCCTATTAGATGTAAAATAAACAGTATTTCAGATAGTTTCATGAAAATTTCTGGATCACTCCCAAGGTAACATTCCCAGTACTATTTATGGACTGCAACAGATGTATTTCTACATGGCACTGGAATCCTGTTAGGTGCAACAGCATTACATAAATGCATGTATGTCTCATGTAAGTCTTGAGACCAGAAACAACAGAAGATAGTCACAAATAAATGTGTCATGAATATTCCAAAACATTACGCATAATCTCTTTAAATAATGCTTTTAAACTAAACTAGGGAAGGGAAAAAATCTTAAGGGGAGAAAAAGATAAACTAACCAATCAATATCTCAACATTTGCAAATAAATATCCTATTAAACAGGTCTCCAAAAACCGTGGTAAAAAAACATCCTAAGTAATGAACAAAATATGAATATGTATTATATTATCCAAGTAGTAGATTGTTATTACATGCAATTTATGTACCTGAAAGGTAAGGACAATGTATTTAGAGTTGTCTCCAAATATTAAGAGCTTCGAACATTAAGATAATATACTCTGCACTTGGCTACATGTTTTAAATTCACTTTCTACATCTTCTGACTTTACATTATTAATTTTAATTGCTTATTGAAAACAATTAGAATATCCTTCATGTTTATCTGCTTAGAAATAGCATTTGAATCTGCAAGCACTGAGATTTCTGTATTCATCTTCAGATCCTCTTCAAGATTTAGTCCTGGATTTTATCTAAAGAATCTGGTCAGGGTTCTTCAGATCACAGATAATTTTTTTATTCAATAGGAAAACAATCTTCAAAAGAAAAGTAACTGAAAATGGCATACAAAGTATTTGTAAGACCCAGCCACAAAAGGCAATTTGAACAAATAATACAGGCTGGGTCATCTATTATCCACATAGCCTTCCTTTATTCTTGACACAAAAGTGAATACAAAAGTACGTATTTTTAGCCTATCATAACCATTATTACTGTGGCTTTCTAATTCTGCTGCTTTGATATGTACCCTGTGACTACAGTAATACTTAGTGATGACAGCAGAAACACTCCTTAATAGCCTGTATCCAGGTTTCGAGATAAAAGCACTTCATTTTCAAATAAAGACTCTGAAATACTTAAAATATTTGTTCCTAACGTAGTGACAGTATCACGTATATGGAAAGAAGCTTTTAAACTTTATCTAGCAACTGATCCAAAATATTTTTCTTGATTTGAGGCTGTGTGGCTACTGCTCTACTCTGCTGCAGTCAGTCCTCCTTGCTGTCTGCCCCACACTTGACTCCTGCTGGAGCTCCTCTCCCCATCATTACCTGGACATTGAGGTGCAACTTCTTGAGGCGCTTTATCAGCGTGTCCTTATTGCACGGCACGAAAGCCTCCAGGTGCGAGTACACTCCGTTGCGGATGGCAGGATTCACCTCCTGTAACTGTAGCTCAATACTGACAAACAAACAGGAGACACTCGGTCAGAGACACACTCCAAGGTAAAGGCGACATCCAAACAAAAATCTAAGGAAGCTTTGAAGCACAGCATATGCTAGCTGTGTATACTAAAAACAGCAGCTTGGGATATTTTCAGATAAGCTTTTTTATAAAAGGAAGAAGTCCTAATCAATGGCATGAAACCATTCATGTATGAACTTGTCCAGCAATGTTGAGCACTTCTTCAAATTTAGTTTATACCCACCACTTGAATCAAAATTGATACAATTTGACTGTTACAGTCTGCTAGAGATCACTTCTGTTTCTTAGAATATGAACACAGAACTTTCTATATTAAACTCTTAATTGAAGTTTACAGAGAAAAAAAATCTGGCGTTTGCCCTCATGAAAGCTGAAGGTCTTTTGAGTTACAAAAATGGAAGACGGGAGTAAATAAAGGCAATTTTGTTGAATTTTACACATGAAGTCAAGGACCAGGGCACTACAAAACATTTTACATTGGATAAAGACAGACAGGCATGACAGGAATTGTATGCATATATAAATCTCTTTAGCTAATATCTAGCTTAGACTGATCTACCTTCATTGACTTTTAAGGGATTTGTTGGAACAACCTCAATAATACTTCCTCTTCTGTACTTTTCCTTTCACCCCCTTTCCAAAAAGGGAAGGTTCTACAGATAAGCACTTACTCCAGAAGAATATTATTCATGTCTTGTGTGAAAAACTTCTTCCTGCCTTCTTCATCAAACATCTTGGCAGCCTGGAAATACAGTAAAAAAAACCCATCCAAGTTCATAGAGTATTTTGAACAACAATCTTTGTATCTTTACTTTTAAAGCCATATCATATTTTTATTCCCCAGAAAACATTACTTGGAAAAGAATAAAGAAAACCAAGCTATTCTCAGCTGTTTAGAAAACACTGAGGATTGTTACTGTTATACTCAAATATACACACCTTGCTCTAGGGCAGACAATCATTCTGTTTAGGATCTGCCTGGATCATTGATGTTAACACATTCATCTTTTGAATAACCATTAAGAAAATGGTAGATGCTTTATCACCTCACCACCACCACCATTCTACTATCTGTGTTTTAAAAAGAGAAGCATTGTTTGACAGGTCAAGAAGGCAAGAGCATTAACTAACACATTTCTACTCCATCTTTTTCTACCTGTTATGTGCCTCATCCAATTACATCTTCCCAGCTTTTTTCGAGCTCTCTCAAACCTTCACTGCAATTTCGACAATGGGATTATGTATGCTAGAGGAATACCTCATCCCTCTTTTCTGCTGCTGTCCAGAGAGCAATATCTAGAGGAACTAGAAAATTATATGCATGCAGAAAAGTAGACAAGTGTGGTATCATTATAGTGACTGACAAACATTAGAGGCAGCCAACATGCTATGAGACTGAATATTCAAATAACTAAGAATCTTTAATTATGTCTTAAAAAACCCCATAGAATAGTGACTTGCAACCAACATAGCTAGAAACCACAAATAAGTGAAAGTGTTAACGTGATTAAATTGGTTTATTACTACTAAATACTTACAGTTCTTGCTCTTTGTGGCTGACCCATTTAAATTTGAAAGAAAAATATTTTCTAAAAATTGTGAACTCTACCTCTCTGCCTGTGTGAACTGCACAGAAAAAGAGTGTGACACTGTCAAAGCCATAAGGTAGCCCATTGTCTGAATGCTTTATCACTTCAGTCATTAACACTGATACTGGAGTTTAAGTTCCTGCAAGGACTGCATTCCACCCACTGTTTTCTACCATAAATTCAGCTGCTGAGGGGATGGTACTATCTGTTTAAGAATACTGAAGCATTTGCCCTGCTAAAAAAATTAGAAAGGTTATAGATGCTTGCAAGTGATAGGGTACCAAAAAGACAAGTAAGAAAGTCTTAAATCCAGTACCTTTATGCCTAATTAACACAAGGATTAGAATCATCATCTGGTTTATATAAGCAGAAGGAAAAAGCTTTGACATTTTGGTCCCAGGTAGACCCCGAAAGGCAATTCCAGCATTGTACTATTATGCTGGGCAGCATTGCTGGCTTTTAAAGAGAGCAACACTGGCAGATTCAAAAACTTCATCACTATTATTAACTATGGTTGGGTTTTATTTCCAGAGTGATTGTCTTGACAGTGACCTTCAAAACAGGAAAAAACCCCTTTTATTTACTTTCATGCTTGTATACAATATTGCCTTCTGCCATGGTAGCACAGAATAACCCACTCAGGGAAGTAGAACACATTAATCTACCAAAGGAGGTCAGGAAGTTTTTATTGCCTTTCATCAGTGGCTTTCTAATCTTATTTTTTTAATCTTGCTATATTATACTCCATCCGTGGAGCATAGGCTTCTTCCTACAGCTTTATAAACTTTTCTTTGTGCTAAAGAGCCCTAAAGCTGTGATAGTCTGGTAAATATTTGACAAGACTCTTTCATTTTTAGTGCTTTTTAGAAGGCATCTGATTGCAATTTACAGGAGGTATGGAAGTTGCAATCTTTAAGTCAACATACAGTCTAGTTGTTCCCCAAGTATAAACTTAAACTTCCTCTGCTTAGCCAGGAAGCTTTCAGAAGACACTGTCAATAATGGAAGAGTTCCCAGCTGGGCTAGTGGAAGGTATCCCTGCCCACAGCAGAGGGATTGGAGTGGATGATTTTAAAGGGCCCTTCCAACCCAAACCATTTTATGATTCTATAAGGAGTTATGTTTTCCAAGAGCCACTGAATTGAAGATGCCTCCCAACTGACTTGGGATTGTTACACAGAGAAGCAACCTGAATTAACTTGGCATTGGTCATTAACACTTCCTGACTTTTGGCCTAATCCAATTCTGCACTTTTGCTAGAAGCTCATTGTTGATTCATACCAAAATTAACCTGCATACTGAAAGGTAGACAGAAGCTCCTTCGCTTCAGTAAATATTAATTAGTTGGCTGTATTTAGCTTGGTATATTTAAAAATAAATTAAAAAAACCTAGAAGACATTTCTATACCAGTGAGAGCAAAGCAAGCTCTGCAATTGTTTTAAGTTTTTTTTTGTCCAAAAAAGGTAGTAACTTGAACTGCTTTTTCAAAACTTACTATGAGTAAAGAAAAGCTGCACTTTCTTCTAAGTAAGGAAAAGCTGCACTTTATTCTAAGTAAGGAAAAGCTTTAATATAATAATCTGAACAAGCAACAAATTTATTCTCAACTTAGGATAACATCCATAACTGAAACAAGGAGTATGTAATACCTTAATAGCGCTGATCCCTTTCAAAAACTTACTGGGATATTCATAACTTGTTAATTTAACATCTTTCATCCCATTTTTGAGAAGTTCAGATTCAGTTCCATTGTAACTTTCCAGAAGAAAAAGTTCAGTTTTGTGGTTGGTTGATCTGTTTTTTTGCAGCTGGGGGGTGGTTTCTAGTTTTGGTGGCTTTTTCCATTTGGGTTTCTTTTTTCTTTAAAATGGCAAGTTAAAGCCAGAAAACCAATACATGGATTTGTAAGCTGCAGCCAAATTTCCGGTTACCTCCTCCAAAGTAATAAAAGACCCATTCCATTTCATCAAATAATAATTCAAGTTAAAATAACACTGGTATTTCCATTATGGAGAAAAACCCATAAATAAATGAACATTACAAGTTATTGTACACAGAAGATTTAGAAAACCACTGTGAAACAAACACTGCTTGAATAATTGACCTGCATTGTCTCTGCCCATTTTCATCTGAGTATACAACAGCCATTAACACCAATTCTTCATTTCTAAAGTTTCAGCCAGCATATCAAGGATGACACTCAAGGTCCTAATTGTTCTTCCTTGTTCTCTCAGATTCCTGAATGCAATCCACTACCAGTGAATTCATACTTACTGTTCGAAGGTCTCCAATGCGCTTTTCAAGTAGCACAGGCAGACCTTCTGGGAGGGCAGGCACCTGCTTGGGTGTCATGACCTGAGAGGTGTAGGTTGCCTGAGTGACATTTCCATTCTCTCCTGACAGCTCAGAGACCGGGCTGCCATCAGAAGTGCCATCAAGCAACTTGTCAAAGTCAATGTCTCCCAGCATCTCCAGGGCACTTTCAGTTTCTTGCAGGAGCTCAGGTTCATTTGTGCTACCAAAAATGGAGAGGACAGGATCATTGATCCTAAGATTCAAGTCAGAGATATCATTTCCTGCACTGAGAGAGGAGGAAGGAATTTTACTAGGGGTAGAGGTTGCAACAGTCACTGGAGGTTTTGGACTAGGTTCCTTCTTCCTCATGGCTTCCTTCTCCTTTTGAAATTTACGGATCATGGCAGCCAGAGAGAGCGAGTCTTTATACAATTTCTTTTTCTTCTTCTCAGACTTGTGTGAATTTAAGGCCATTACTCTGTAGAGGAAAGAAATCTTTCATTAGTGTGTGACTTTTGAGGCCTTAGTAACCTTTAGCAACACAACTCAAAGTTTAGTACAACTAAAATTTATCAGGGGGAAGAAGCAAGTACTTCCTGCTTCCATCTTCAGACCATTTTATCAATTACCATAAACCTTAGGTGGACATGTGATTACATGTTCTCCAACTGATTTGTTACATTTTATGCACATTAAGGCAAAGGTTATTTCATTCTGACTTCTCAATTTAATTATGGAGAAGTTGGCACAAGTGTTAAAACTCACGGCAGATTTACAATACTAAAATACTTAAATTTGCCTCTCAAGACTGCTGAATGGTGGCAGGTTGCCTGTACAGCATACATGTTAAAAGATATTTTAATTGCTAAGGATTTTTAAATGCAGGCTCAAAATCTGTATTTTTCTTAAACTGAGAGTTTTCCACCAATTTGTCACTTTGATGAAAAATTAGTCAATAAATTTTCAATATTCAATGTGAATATTCACAGTAAGACAGCTTCCATCCACTCAACAACAGTTTTCTAGCAGCCACTTAATCTAGTCTCACCACCTTAATCTTTCTATGCCAGCCTCAGAACTCAGGAAAGCACAAAGTCAGTAAGAAATATGTAGAAGAATAATTAAACTGTATTTACAGCTTTACAGATGAGAAATGAAGATATAAGAAGAAAATAATTTTTCATTAGAAAATGTAATTCCTAGTGCTAGCTTAGCTGTTGGGTAGGACAATGATGCTTTATGCGATTCATAAGACTCAAAATTTATTTTCTGTGATTTGTCTTTCCTTATTATTCCCTGTTCAAAGTTTCAGGGGACAAAAAAATTAGCCCGCAGGACTGAGTCATAAAAACCCCACACAAATTCTGAAACGGAATCTATACGCTATTAATTACAGCTTAAAAGCACAATATTCAAAAGAGCTGTAATAATCTTGCTATGGCACACAATCTTGAAGCCAAACCTCAACTATAATACAAGGATTCCTATAAAGAAAAAGAAACCTACCCCAACTGCTTAGGAACTTTCATTTTCCGAGGCTTCTTCTCCTTTTCTGTCCCTTCATCTTTTCGCTTGCGTTTCTTCAATCCACGATCTTCACTTTCTTTCAACTTTGCTATCTAGAAAAGAGATCAAATAAAGGACAATAATTCTTCCACCCTAAAGGACTTACACCAAGAAACATCCAGTTTTTTTTCACACTTTCCAATTCAGAGCCAGAAAAACACCTCAACGTGTGTAAAGGCAAATGGCACCATGGATTCCTAGCAGCAATTGCAGTTACTGACAAGTGTTAATCATGAATCATTCTTAAACAGTTATGAAATTTAGAGTTTTCATAAGAGAAGTACCCTAAGGTACAGGCAAACTGCTGCCCAGCCAGTATGGCCAATGGCTGCCCTGGAAGATGGAATTCCTTCTTCTGCTACCACAGTTTCATTGCTGACTATGAAGTTGCACATTATGAAGTATCTTTGCTGCTCAATACAGACCACCTGCCTCCCCTCCCTTGATGATCCTTAGATTATCTGAGGGTGCAGGGCAAGGAGAAAGAAAGCCTTCAGACTGTGCAAGCACAGCCAGCAACAGGCAAAATTCTGGGGTAGTTATCAATGTTTTAGTCACAAATCAAAACCATAGCATCATACAGGCTACTGGAAAGAATGTTATCTGCACCCCAGTGAGAGTCAATCCAAGAAACTTAAAATGAAGATTTATAGAGCAGGAAAGGATACCAGGAAGCACTAAGCTCTCAGAAATGGCATGCAACCTGTGAATGTCGTATTGCAATTATGTTTGCACTGACTATAACTTGTCAAAGTTTATGCTGTTTGGAAAGATTGTATATACAATTTTAATATAGCTATTATCAACTGAGCTTATTTTAACAGGTATTTTGGTTTAAGTGTTATTCTCAATATTAGGAACAATTTCAAATCACAAACTTCGTGCGAAATTAAGAGCAGTATTGATTAATTCAAAGTCTCATCTGGTAAAACAGAATTCTTACAAAATTACAGAATCATCTGTCAGCTCAAGATGGGTAGACACAACTTGTTAGGCTGACTAAACAGATTCTTAGTCTTACAAGACTGGACAGGCTGTGGGCATCCTGAGCTAGTTACTGAATGCTAGTACATAATCACAAAACAGAAAATGAAACAAAACAGTACCATATATCATTCTGCTTTTGGACTCTTCATCTGAGCCATTCTCAGTGTATCAATATTTCCAATGTCCACCTAGCTTCTATTTCTGTATAAAAGCCTTAATCAAAATCACTCACTTTAGGTGGCCTATGTTTTTTGTCTTCTGCAAAGTCTTCATCCTCTGATTCAGATGCCTGGCGAAACTGCAGTGTACCAGTGTTGATATAAAACCCTCCGTATTTGGTTGTCAGGGATGCAGGAACCAATTCATCATACTGGGAAAGAAAAGGAAGACAAACTTACCAGCATTTCTTAATAAACTAAACATGTATTTCATTCACCAGTCCCTATACATAAAAATATATATACCAATTCACAGCACAGCTTGCTAGAATAGAAACAGGATAGCAATTCTATAGAAAAGTAACTGGCTGAGGCAGAGAACATTAATATCACAGAGTATCCTTTCAACTTCAAAAAAATGCCCTTTAAAAAAAAGAAGGCAGGATTACAGCATTAAAACTACTGTTTTCTTAAGGTAACTCACCACAGTGCCCTGCTCAAAACTCTACTTCTTTTAAGAAGTTCTCAGAAATTTTATTTTGTCAAAAATGCTATCCCAGACATAACAAACTTAACCACAGTATCTGTTACCTTACTTCCAACTTTACATGTTTAATACAACATTGCTTCTGAAACAAATATCACAATGCCAGGACTTTTTTCATTTGAAGGCAAACATTCTCTCTTTGTTCACACAATTCTAAAACCACAAAATGTTTCAAACTCTATCAACGGTTTATTTGGAAAAGTGCTTAGTATTTATGAAGAAATTTCCAAGTTAGAATTATAAAGCTGAATCTCAAAAATATTGAAATCCAAAGACATAGAAAAAGTGGTCAATAATCAGAATAGTGGATGACAATATTAATTCTATTATTACATGCAACCAACGACCTCCATGCCATGTAAAATATACTGAAGATAAAATGGTTTAAGAACTGAAAAGTCTAGGCTACCCGAGACTTTTACACAGGAAGAAGAGTTATCCAAAAAAGTAAAACAGTCAATGTGTACTTCAAGGAAGCTGGAAAAAGAGCCTGAACTGGAGGCTTATCCAGGGATTTAATCTGAATAAGTAGTTAGAAACTTCCCTGGCTCATCACCTTTTATCTTCTTGGAACAGAGAGCTTAACAAGCAGTACAGAAAGACAAAATGGGAAAAGTGGTGACAGCATTTATAAAGTGCCTTAAGATCATATGAAAGGCTAGTGCAAGGAAGTGAGAGAATCTATTAATTGAGCAAAATGAAAGTGCTTAATAGTGGACTTGTCATTCATCTTAAAAGACCAGGACCATGCAAAGTAAACTTGAGTGGAGGTTGTGTAAGAATTTCAGAGAAAACATGCTTTTTCCACAGCTCTCACAACCAGCTTCACTAGGTGCAAGGAAAATCAAAGTAGAGAAAATGAATTATTATCCACAGTGCTTAATAGACAGAGGAGACATTTCCCATTTGAGCTGACAGGGTGTGAATGGAATTGGCAAGGTTGGGGCAGTAAAGGATCAAAACTGAAGAACACAGTAGAAGGAAGGAAGGAAGTTGGAAGGAAGGAAGTTGGAAGGAAGGAAGTTGGAAGGAAGGAAGTTGGAAGGAAGGAAGGAGCACACAGTCAAAGCTGGGACCATTATCATAGGAAGCAAAAGCCAACACAGTAAAGATGGAGATGCAGAGCAGTGCAGGAAGGCCTGGGTAACAAACAAGGATTAAAGACAGTCCACAAATGAGGAATCATGAATCACAGCAAATTATCTGAAAGATCAACACGCTGTGTGGTATAGATCCACTGGAACAAGCAACAAGAAAGGCAGAATTTATTCAATATACAGAGTGAACGTATTCCGTAATAGCCAACAGGCAAGTAAGATCAGCAAGATGTGCATGTGTAACTAAGCAGTTGAGGTTTCAACAGGTTCTGTTGAGGACTAAGAATTTAGTCAGACCTTCAAAGACCTTTCTAATACTCAGTTCTTTTTAACCCTTGAGTAAGACTACTTTTCTTTACCAAAATCTGTTTTTACCCTGAACCTACTGAACAAGGTATGACTTTTAACTCAATATTGTATTTTAGCCAGAGGGGCCTGCAGACCACAGTGTAGCTAGTACACCCCCATTTGAGCTAAGCTTACTATTTTCTAGTGCCTTAACTGAACAGAAAATGAGTATGTTTGTAAAATGTATTAGCAACAGATTAGGCTTCATTTTGAAGTGCTTCCAGAACTCTCAGTTAAAGGGATCATGGCTCTTGCAAATTCTAAATCTTCTTATGAATTGTTTTCAAGACCTTTGCTTTAAACTAGTTTTTTCTGTATATGAAATCACACCATTTATCTTATGAACAAAAATAAGTTTAAAGCCCTTTACAGTGTTCTGCTCTTCCTTACACATTTCAAGGGCAAGAATCAAAAAAAAATCTCAGACCTACGAAGAGACAGGACTTGACTGACTCCTGTGACCACAGCTTTGTCCTACGACTGATTATGGAACCATTCTGCAGATAACAAAAGAAGACTGACAGACTGTCTGATCATCTAAACGCAGGTTCATATGTAAGTTATTTTAAACTACTGTCCAGCTACATTACTATGCTTTTAGTGCCACTAATCTAATTAAATGTTTTGGTATGAAAGGTAATTTAGTTAACTGGTTTCAACTTCATCACTATACTAAGAACATTGAATTTTTATGGATTGTAACAATTTAGTTCTGAAATCCAGCCCACAGCAGTATCTTACATTAATATTGTCTGTCTACTCTTGTGTCCAGGTATTTTGACCACAATCCTCAGATATTCTACTGTGATCCTTCTCTTCATTCACCTCCCTTCCAGACAACCTCCAAAAGTACACGTGAAAAAGTTGTTAATCATTTCTGTACTAAGTCTTGGAAATGAGACTTGGTGCAAACATGTCCAAATGTTTTAACAAATGTAGCTTGTTATTGTTGCGAAACAGATAATACTTAGCTAAAAGATAAGCAGGGATAATTTTTGGACCTTGATTAGTTTATTTTTGAGGTAGCTCTAACCAGCTTGGGGTGGAAGGAACTGTTTAGTTTTGATCATCATTAGCCCACTGATTAAAGGCCAAGCTACTGAAATCATGTCAAATATAGTTAATTCAGTGAAATGGACTAAATATCCACAGTTCACTACACACTCTAGGTATTTCAAACATACAGAATTGACTGATCTCTATGCTTCTTCAAGATGCAAAGAACAGAAATGCACTCTTGGGCTTTGCCATCCTTTGAGGCTAAGTTTTCAAAAAACCACGTAACTATCTTTCCAAAACTACAGTATAATAGAACCTACACAGAAATCTCAAACAAGGTTAAAGGGAAACAATGCATTGCTTTGCTAATCCAAGGAGACATCAAAAAGCAAGCACAAAGAGCTTTCCTGTGATAAAGAAGATTTCTCTTCCAAAATGCACAGATAAGTTGGCAGGTTGGTTTGTTTTTCTTTTAACCCTGGGGGAAAGGGCAGCTGGCAGAGCACAAAAGAAAAACCGTAAGAGATTATAAAAGATATAATACTTGGTCCAGGGTAGTCTCACAGGAGAATCCTAATTTAGTAGTCAGGATATCATAATCCATCAGCCTACCAGAGCACCTTGAGAGAACTCCCAATACTCATATATTCTCCTGTTTTGTTCCCATCTTGACCAACACCTTTTATATCTTTCCACCAACCACCAGAGCTGGGCTATTAGCTTAAGTGACCTTCAATTCAAAGGTCAAATTGAATGCAAATTCTTATCACCTTGAAAACATTTCAGCTGAAGTTACAAAATGTATGATCAATCATGTGACCACTTTTATCTGTACAACTCAATTCTTTCAGAGCTTGAGCTCTGACCTGACCCACAATGAAAATCTAGTTCAGTGTTAAACAATTATGTAACATATTACTTAATTTCTCCAGGTTTAATGTCACTAAACTATTAGAAGTTTCTGCAGGAAAAAAGTTCCTTTTCCCCCTCATTTAACATGAAGAACAGATTTTCCATATATGACACTTAAGATAAATGCTCTTATCAAAGATCTGTTACTTTGGCATGTTATAAACCTCCCTTTGTATTACATTAATAATCATACTGTTTGTGTATTTTTTGGGAAACACTTAGGTTCATTGTACTGCTTAAACAAATTGATATACTCAAAGAATCTGATCTTAGTTGATCCTAGGCCATGAGCTATCCCTCTAGCAGCTCAGATTACTTCAAAAAGTGATTTTGTGCTCTTCAAAAAATTAAGTCTAGCAAAATGCAGGATGTTGCTACACCCATTTTTATTTCCTTCTCCTACAAATTTAAAGAGTGGTACTACACAGACCAGATAAAAATTTCAGGTGTTTTCAAGAACCTATGCAGGGGCTGAATTTTCAGTTTATTCTTATTCTTTCCTAAACAAGGGTATACCTTTTTGCAGAAGGACCACAAAAACATTACTACTGCTTTAACAAACATCAGATGTGCTCTGGAAATTGAACTACCTTTGTTCCTCTAGCCATCTTGGTTCTTTTATCTTCTTAGTTCTTGCATCTGTACCTATTGGTTTGATACTCCACTTTATACCTTGATGTATTTTGGGGTGAGGAGGACAAAAAGCAAAGAATCTCAAAGCCCTTGTACTCAGCTGAATGCACAGGACACGTAGGGTGCCAGCAGGCAGGCGTCCCCTGAAGACACGCGGAAAGCGTTATTAAAGGTGACACGCTGCACTCGGCTAAGTGAGCACTATTCCCCAAACACACAACTTCCAAGCCCGGGCAAAGTGACAATGAACAAGGAAGACAGTACTAATACAAACACAGCAATCCAGAGCCAATGAAACAGTTGGAAGGCGAACCTCTTAAAAATAGAAGCTTTAAAGCACCCTCACATATTCAGTGTGGGTGAGGTTTGCAACTGAGGTGTACAAAGACAGCCTTTTCCAGATAAAAAAGGCCACAGTGTTCAACTTCTCTCAACACACCATGAAAGTATTTTTAATAATGGATCCTATGGAGTGTTTTTCTGTAAATGTCTCGAACGTTAGCAGGTTGATAGCTTGTTTGTTTTGTAAGGTTTTTTTAAAAGACAGCAATTTTTTTAAAACAACAACACTCCTTTCCTTAGTTAGCAAAAAATAAACCCCTTAGAGTAGGAACAATGAGAGAACAGTATCAAGTTGGCCTGAAGCTACACCTGGCCCAAAACCACACAAAAATGGTAAAAATTTCAATTAACACACTGAGCTGCCATTCCCTGAAGAGATACTATTCCTGCTGGGAAAAAGTTTCTCAGATATTCTAGAGTCTTGTCCAAGATAATCCACCAGCTTCAGGTTTTAGGGGCAAGCCAGGGTAGGACAGAAGAGGATATGAAATCTATCATACCTTTTTAAGTCTGGAGAATACAAGATTGTCCAAATTTATCCTGGAAACATGTGAAAACTGTTTCCTGACACAGAATTTTTGCAGAGACCAAGCCTTTAAATTATGGAAAGTATTCCAGGGAACCCACATAGAAAAAGAGCAACGCTTTTAACAATGTGTCCAGAATTACTAAAACCAACACAAAATCTTTGAAAAGTTTTCTTTAAAGGTGATCTGAGCTCTCGAGGCAAGATCTAGCTAAAGAAAAGTAAATTCTTCCTTGTAGCTGAAAGTACCTGTTTTGGAAAAACTTTCCATGTATGAGAAACCATCGATACACTGGTTTTCTCTAGTGATCAGCACAGGAGTTTTTACGTAAGTGTTTAGAAGGCTACTATGGAACCATGAATATAACAGACTAGGTCAAATGCTTACACAGGGGCCTGGGTGTCCGAAGAACTGAGCTTCCTGCTTCTCACTGCTCTTGGCACTCACACTTAGCTTCAATTCCTGCCAGTATGGCTACCTAGTAACATTGCTTCAAAAGACACCGCTTACAGATTTGTAGGTCAACAGTTCTTTTTCTACATTCATCTACTTGAAATGGGGGACGTCTTTGGTTTGGATATCCAAGCCTCGTTATCTTCAAGTAAGAGAAAACCGCATATGTTTTCATTAACACCATATATTACTTTAAACTCCCTCTTCTGTATTGTATAACAAAGCTCAGAGAGCACTGTGTCCCCTTGTGGTCTCTACTTATATAAAGCTTACATTGCCAGCTAAGTATTCAACCAACCAAATAATCGGAGGTCACCACAAGAGCAAGTAATCAGCCTGATCTGGCTGGACATGCATGTGTGTGCAGGAAAAATAGAGCAGGTGAAAAATTCGACAGGAATTCCACTCCATAAAGAACATGGTTCTGGGCAGCTTACACCACAGCAAAACCTATTTTCAGCATCAAAGCAGTGGAAACACTGGGGAGGGGAAGCTTTCTTTGCAGGTTATGGACATTTTGTATAGGTCCATTAAGATAAGCAAAGATTCGGACTTGCCATCAGGCTAACCCCTATAGGGCAGTTAGAAACAATAGTAAACTGGTTATGATTTACTTTTTTACTGGAATTATCACAATCTGCTGACTACAGTCAAAATGCTCAACCCAAGAATAGCTGCTCACATAGATTTCCTGCTTGCCTGCAAATATATTTACCTCAAAATCTGTTTTTAAAATGAAAGTATCTCTAAAGCTGTGGAATAAATCTGTTCCAGTGCCAAAGAGCTCAGTATTTCTTTCACAACTGTGACAAGAAAAAGGACTAAAATTCTGGAGAAGCTTTCAATTTTTTCTTTTTTCTGGGATAGAGACAAGCTAATCCTGGAGCAATGAAAGAGGCACTCATATTCACTTTTCAAGTGCTTGTGCCCAGGTATTATAGTTTTTTATGTGCAACAAAGTGTGTCTAAGAAATATTCCAGGGCCTGGTTCTGACACATCTCAGGGTACACTGCAATTTCACAGCTGGCCATACAGAAGATGAGCAAGCCAGACATATAGATTTTCTTTCTGAACACTTCTCTTGTATCCAAGGCAGAATGACAGAATTAGAGGTTTTGTTGAACTTCAACTCCTACGTTACAGGACCCTTAAGGTCTGGAACAACATCATAGACTGCAGCTGGCCCACTATATTTTTTTTCTTCTTTTTATATAAAAATGGGGATAAAAGCAAAACAAAGATGGTCTCTCATTAGTCCGTGTTTGTAACGCAGGCACGAGGCATAACGATTTGTTGAGGAGAGCAATCTTTAGAGAATACACCATTTCTCCCCAATAGCTTCCACAGTTAGCACACAATGCAGCAATCTGGTCCTCCAACAACTGCCTTTTGCACATTTTGCAAGGACTCTGGCAAGAGACAGATGTAAATGCTCCTGCAGATCTACCAGCTCTGCTGCTGGTAGCACCACCAGTGCTGGAAGGAGGCACATTATGATAAGTATTAATACACTAGACTCATACCTTGACAGAGACCTGTGCTATGAGTACTGCCAGTGTTCCAAATCTCCTATCAGATCTCTGATAGGTCACAGTAAATCCTGGAAAACCTAGCTAGAACTTGGGTTGGGTATCATAAAATTTTAAAAGTGAAGATGATGAACTTAAGCAGCAGTGAGAAACCAGATAAACCGATAGGCTCAAGTGGTTTCTCAGCAGAAATGAAGCACACCTGTTCCTACCAAGGAACAGGAGACTACAATCTGACCTTTGGAAAAGACATATGAAGGCTTAGATCCCAATACTGTTCCAGCAGCACAACCAGAAGTTGTGGGATAATGATGGAACAGTTTAATATTGGCAGGTTCAAGTTTCTAGACAAAGAAAAATTACAAACTAATACAAGTTACAATAAGTACCTTACAACAAGCTCTCTCTCCACAAACTTCAGACCTACTTCAAAAACTGCCAATGCACACAGATAAGCTCAGCCTGCTATGCACTGTGGTTTACTGCTCAACTTCTTATGCTGAAAAAGGTATCACCTCTACCTCACAGAGGTCATAGGATCACTCATTGCAACAGCTACATGCTAGAAATTTCACAGCTCAGTTTACAGCTCCTTACCGTAAAGTTTTAAAATTTAAATGAAGGCTTGACATAACATATGCTAAGTAATGCACTTCTGTGCTTTTCTTACTCTTTTCTCGCAACTCCTTTTCATAATCTTTCCTCTCCCACTCAGAATTCTAGCCCACTCCTTCTCACAGCAGATAACTGCTGCTTTGTCCAGTGTCACTCAGCACTGGAGGAAACTGAAGGCTGGCAAGTGACAGCTCTTATTTTGGAGTTTTTTTTTACTTGACTAAACTGTACACATAGTTCTTTCTGACATTTAATAAGAAAGAATTATAGGAGGTTTCTGAGCTAGATCATCCACTCTTTTTTTCCAGCTTTTTTCTCATTTTCATAATTTCATATATCACCTCCAAGATATCTTCAAATGATCTCTTATAAATCTTCTGATATCCCTGATACTGTCTGCACCAAACTAATACATTTTTCTTTTACCTTGAGATGTGTTTTCATTTCTGAAAAATATTCAGACAAAGTAAGCAGTAATATCCTACTGTTTTACCTGTTTTGTCTCAAATTTTTCAGATACATTCAATGTTTAGAATAACCATCATATTTTTACTAGTTTTTAAGAGGAGAATAGCTTCCTGATCTAACACAGGAAATCGAATGCCAGTGACCCACTAATAATCCAGAGAGCTAGTACAAGAAACTAAACAGACCCAGTGTCATTTCAGTCAACAGTAAATGAAGTGTACAAATAAAAATACTTTCATTTCTAAAGACGGAAAATTTTTTGATCTAGGAATAGCTTTCTTAATTCTTTGGTGCAAAATCTCTTGAGTAAGACTACCAATACAATAATTCATTGGCCTCCCAGAGTCGTATGCCCTTTGCATTCCCATCAGTTATAGACAGGTACAAAGTATTTTCCCTTACCTTTCCTTTGTGTTGAAAAGATAAAGCACTGCCTCATGATTGCTTGCTGCTGTGATGAAGCTTACTTACCGCTTCAGAATTGTCAATGAAAGGGTCTGTCTCGTCGTAGCCGTAGCCGATATCGATCAGATCCTGCAGGCGATCTTTCCGGTGTTTGTGGGGCTTTCCA
>WEZZ01015550.1:186223-284343 GCA_013400585.1 Chloropsis cyanopogon | reverse complement strand
TCCGGTGGGGGCAGCGGGGCCCCGGGATGATGAAACGCCCTGGATCTCCCATCCTTGTCTCTCTCCATCCCTGCGCTCCGGCTGCTACACCTGCCCAAATCACAACCTTCCGGCCGAACACCCCAAACCCTCCCTTAGCTGTGTAACCTGCTCCTGCCGTACCCTGCCGGAGCCTGCGAATCCTTCCCCCCGCAGTACCAGTGGCTGCGGGCTCTGCGGTGGCGGTGGAAGGATGGCCTGGGATGTTGTGCTGGGAATGTTTGGCTTGGGAAGTCAGCCCAGGCTGGGCGCTGCGCTCCTGGGGGACGGAAGGAAGCTCCAGCTGCGGTTCCGAGCCGTGCCTGGCTCCCTGCGCTGTCTGACGCGCTGGGTTTGTGCAGACGGGCTGTGGGCTCAGCGAGGAGTGTGTCAGACACCCCGAGGCTGCGAGGCTGAATCCAAAGCGGTGTCATCTTTGTAGCTTCTCTTGTGCTGCTTGTCTCACTTGAGTGGTGAAAATACAAATTTGGATGTTGGTGTTTTTGTCCTCCAGGAAGGTGTCCCTGTCTTTGGCAGGGGGGTGGAACAAGAGGAGCTTTAAGGTCCCTGGCTACCCAGACCATTCAGGGATTCTGTGATTTGGCTCATGTTTATTCTTGTCACTTGGAGCACAAGTGCTCTGTCACCTCCAGTGTTGTGCAGGAGATGTTGGCTGTACTTCAGGACATGGAAACAATCCTGAATATTAGAGATGGTTGTGCTTTGTAAAATAGTAAGTCTTTAAAGTACCAAACCCCCTGAGACAGGAATTCTCTGTGAAGGTTATGCCAAAGCTGGTTTTCCTCCCGACATAAAGTTCATCAGCTGATTTCCTCTCAGCTCCAGCTGCTGACACGTAGCCTGAAGCAGATTGCAGAGTTCCAGCTAGCTGCCGGTCAGATGTGGATATAAACTCCTCCAGCTCTAAGAGAGACCTGGAAGCTGGGTCCCAGGGTCGGACTGCAGCAGGTAACAGTGCAGAAATAAATCATGGGTTTATCTACTTGGAGTTGTTGAAAATGCTCAAAGAACTTAAGCCAAACAACCTCCCCCCCAAAAATGTAATTACCTCTCAGTAATTCAGCTAATTTACTGTAATCCTTTCTGGAATGCCTTAACTCTGCTCAAAAAGGCTATTGGAGTTTAACACCCCACTTGTAAACATGTCAGAATATAATTTTTATGTGTTGATGCCAAGTCTGTCATGAGTGAACAAGTGGTTTTCTTCAACAATTATTTTACATGGGAACAACCAGGTTTATTTTGAGACCATTTGATCTGTTTTAGGCTGAAACAAACTGAAACACCCAAGGAAATTATTCTGAGCAGCATGTGAAGGGGTTGAAACTTTGTGAAGCTTTCAGGCTGGGCAGACCTTCAGCAGCTGCTTGGGGAAAGGGATGCTGGAGGAGGGTTTTGTGCTTCTTTTCATTGCTGGGCTTGATGACAACTGAATTAATTTGGTTGTGAGTCAGGAGTACAAAAATACAGTGCAGAACATGTGGTGAAGTCTTTCTTGAGTGGAGAAAAGCCTCCATGATACTCTTCAAAACCAGCGCTCTGAAATAGTGGCTGTGTCAGCTTGAATTGCTCATCTGGGAGCGCTCCTGGGAGACAGTCTGGGGTAAAAACTGGCAGTTCTGTTTTGGTACGAATTCTAGCTCCATGACAGGAGCCAGGCAGGTGTCAGGCTGCTGCCTGTTCACTGATAAAGAGCATAAATCTATATTTGTCTATCTGTATATATTCTATAGAGGTCTCTGGCATTCTGAGAGTCACGGGTCTTGCTTTCTTCTGGCTCTTTGTGCTCATCCCGGCTCAGCAGGTCCACACCAGAAGTCTCCTTTCCTGCCCTTGCAGGTGAACTGCTGTGCTCCTCTTGTGTAGTCACCTTTGTAGCTGCACACCCACCTGATCCAGCTGTGGCTGCTCAGGAGTAGCTTTGTAGAAGCTTCATTTTGCTTGTCTGCTAAAATCATCCAAACTGGGAAAGCTGCCCCGTGGTGCCCAAGCCGCCTCCTCGCGTGGATTGATTTTGTTCCAGGTTGAAGCTTTTTGTTCCATTTGGATTTCCTGCGGCTCGCTGTTTAGCTTTAAACCCCAGCCTGTCACGTTGCCTGGGAGGATTTTGGTTTGCAGAGTTGAGCTGCTGAAATCCTGGGTGTCCCTGGTGGTGCTGTTGCGTGGGTGGGTGCTGTGCCATCCTTTGGAGCTGTTCTGAGGGGTTTGCTCCAGCAGCCAAGCGCGATGCCTGTTTGCTGCCCAGTTGGTTTCACAGGGACAGTTTGCTGAATTAAAGCTCCTAATTACAGCATCTTTCCCAAATGGAGCATTTAAAGGCTCCTGTAGCTTTGCTACATCGATGAAGACATCAAGTCTTGCTGCCAGAGAAACTTCATGTGCCTTTGCTTTGTATTCCCTGCTCTGAACTTATGAAAAATAACAACTGCTGAGGAGCTCTTGATGAACTCCTGCACTTCCTGTGCAGTACCCTCCTCTGGAGGGAGGTGTGTGCGTTTAGGAAGTTCCTAAATCCACAGCATTATGGTTGGACCATTTTACCTGCCCTTGATTGTTCCTCCAAGGTTGTTTTTGACCAAGTTCTTTGGCTGATTCAGTGATGCTGGCGTGGGAAGGCAGTTTGGGGATGCAGGACTAGTCTGCTTGACTTGCTAATGATCCAAACTCTCTCTGAACTCCTCTTGCAGGCTGCCACTCAGATTTATCATTATCTATAATTAGTGGCTCTGTACGGGAGAATCTAATCACCTTGAACAGATAAGTGTTTTCAAGGAGATTAGAGAGGATCTTCAGGTGAGTATTGATTCATTGAAGATTGGCGTTGGCTCATGTGACCATGGATGCTCCAAGAGTGTTGTGTTCTCCCAGCAGTTCCTTGACCTTTCAAAGAGCTCTGGGATGTGTTGGCTCGTCTGTGGGATGGGCTGGAGCTGGGTACCTGTGGGTTGGGTGTCTGGAGAGCCTTCAGCAGTGCTTTGTGTGGGCACGGGGTGTAATGATGAAAGCAATGACAAATGGAGACGGAAAACCATGTCATTGTTGGGAAGGGAAAGGCTTCTCCATCAAGCGGCATTAACTCCCCTCTTAGAGCAGCGATGGGCGCCTGGGGCACTTCAGCTGTCTTGTCTGGGTCATCCTGCAGCTCATTTCCCTGGAAAAGCCATGTTTCACAGAGCAGCATTCTTCACCAGCTCTGTTTATCCAGCAGTTAACTCTTGGTTGGCATCATAAGGGCTTGAGCACAACCCAGAGGTTTTTTTTCCTGTTTCTTGTGCTGAGACTCCACTGAAAGCTGAGGAGGGGAGTTCAGGAAGGAGCTTGAAAACCACTGCTGATGGTAGAGATGTGGGGGCTTGAGGGAGCCCAGGAGAGACCTCTGGAAGCCTCTGATCCAGGTGTTTCCCCAGCACTGCCAAGGCCACCGCTGACCCATGTCCCCAGGTGCCACATCCATGTGGCTTTTAAATTGCTCCAGGGATGGGGACTCCACCTCTGCCCTGGGCAGCTGTGCCAGTGCCTGACCACCCTTTCCATGAAGAAATTTTCCCAATATCCAACCTGAGCCTCCCCTGGCACAACTTGAGGCTGTTCCCTCTCATCCTGTCCCTGTTCCCGGGGAGCACAGCTTAACCTCCACTGGCTGCCCCCTCCTGTCAGGAGTTGTGCAGAGCCAGAAGGTCCCTGTTGAGCCCCTCCAGCTCCCTCAGCTGCTTCTCATCACACTTGCGCTCCAGCCTCTGAAATCTCCAAGGTGTGAGCTTGCAGAGCCTCTCCAGGCCCCTCTTCCAGTGTTGGACCACCCTTGGAGGGGAAAGCTTCTCCTAACATTTAGCTTGTACGTGATAGAATGAGGTAACATGATCTCCTGGAATGATTTTTGTGACACCCTGTCCCTCTGCAGACAAGTCCTGCAGTGTTTGTCTCTCTTTGGGTGCTGGAGTGTGCAGGTTTCCAGGGCAGCTCTGCAGCTCCTGGTGACTTTGAGCTACTTGTTTTTAAACAGTGATGAGTAATTGGTGTTCCCAGTTGGGTTGTTTTCCCATGGCACTCTCTGGATCCATATGGTGCTCTGCTGTTGTTCCTTGTTATTTGCCCATTCTGGAGGCAGCTCCTTGCTGTGCTTTGTCCCTGGGGACACGGTGCTGCCACAGCTCCTGGGGACACTGCATGTCCACGTGACACTTGAGGGGTTTTGTGGGGTGGTGGGAACGATGTTCTTTGGGCTGCTGGTTCCAGGCTGGGTTGCTCTGCTCCCAGTTAGTGCTGTGGGGAAGGTCTGGCTCACTTGAGTCCAAACAGCAACTGCTGCTGACTCTGCAGGAGGGTGTGGGACACGGATCTTATCCTTAGGGATGTTTCCATCATGGCTGGGTTATTAGTGCTGGGTGAGGGGATTTACAGCTGTTGCCTGGTTCTGTTTGCTGGTTGCAAACTGTTGACAAGAGCCATGAACCATCTTCTCCTTTATTTCTATACGTATCATCTTCATTTGGCTCGATGGGATGGATGTCATCCCTCACCCTACCCCTGCAAGTGTTCCAGGCCAAGCTGGACAGGGCTTGGAGCAGCCTGGTCTTGTGGATGGTGTCTCTGTCCATGGCAGGGGAGTGGCACCTTTAAGATCCCTTCCCACCCAAACCATTCCATGATTCTATACTGGCCAAATACTTAATTTGATGTAATTGTAGAAGAAATAAGTGGAACTAAATT
Source organism: Chloropsis cyanopogon (assembly GCA_013400585.1). NCBI lineage: Eukaryota > Metazoa > Chordata > Aves > Passeriformes > Irenidae > Chloropsis > Chloropsis cyanopogon. Next base: position 279,594 of record WEZZ01015550.1, on the reverse strand, counting down.
TTGAGGGGGGAGAGCACTCTGGATTTGTGTGGAAGTACAGCAGCCTGTGCTGCTGTCTCGATGTTGGTCACGCGGGGATCCCTCAGGTCGCTTGGCTCACATGGCAGTTTTCACTCCTGGAGCTGTTTGCAGGTGTGGAGGGTGTTTATGAGCTCAGCTGCCTGGCTCCTTACCTGAGTGAGGTGCCTGTTAGCCCTTTCTGGTGTTCCCTGGTCCAGCTTCCATTGCTGGAGCACACACTGGTGTAGTTCTGCTTTGCTGTCCTGGGCAAGGGCAGGGGGTCACTGTCCAGCCCTGCATCTCTCCAGCTCTCCCGGGAGCTCCCTCAGCTCTGCTGGAGTGGGACAGCAGGGGCTGTGCTGACTTTTAGGAGCCCACGTTGGTGTCGACTGGCTCCTGCTCCAGGACATCCATGGCTGTGCTCACCCCTGGAAAACCCTTGCCAGCCCTTGGTCTAACTGCTGTCATGTTGCTCCAGGAGCAGGACGGCTGTCCTTTGCCTGCAGAGGTGACTGGCATCACCTGCCTCTTCCTGCGGCTCCCCTGCGTGTCTTTTTCCAGGGAAATATGTATTCAGCTCTGACTTGGCTTGCTCCAATTACAGGTTTAAGTTGGTGCTTGTATGGCCTGTCATCCTCTGTACCCACAGTGAGTCACTGGGGAAGGAGCTGGTCTTTCTTGTCAGGAGTATTGTGAGGAACCTGCCGTGCTTTTCCGTGCAGTATCCCTTGTATCCTGCCTCATTTTCCCCTTTAAAGGAGTTTCCAATCAGTGCAATGTGCTCTGAACTCACCTCTGAGCAGCGATGATGTTCATCGTAGGTCGAGTTATGCTGCAGCAGGTCAGACTACTGAGCTTCTCTGAATTTTGTGCTTGTGTATCAATTGTTGTAGCTGGTTAACTCAGCCTGGTAATTTTAGGTGCCTGGACTGTTATCAGTGATATCAGAGCTCTCTGCTCCCTGTAGGTCTGTTCAGCTGATGGCCAACAGCTCAGGTTGTCACCCTGAAATGTGAGTTGTCCCAGCCTGCTATCAGGAGGGCAGGCAACATCCTGGAGATTTATCCCTAAATAAGACAGTGCTTCCAAACCTGAGCCAGCTGGAGGTGTTAAATATCCCTTCAGGTCCTCATTATACTGTTCAATTATCGTAGCAGTTCCTACAGCACCGTGGCAGAGATCTTTCTACACTTTGCATCAGCCTTTGTTTGGTTTCGATCAAAAAGCTTGTTTAATAATGAATGACATAATATTCCCGTGCTGCGGGCTGCGCTGGCAGAGCTGAAGCTGGAGGAAAACAGAGCTGGATGTGAGTGTGGGGCTGGGGCAGTGGCTGCTGACTCAGAGCCGTGTGTGCAGGGCCAGTGCCGAGCCTTGGGCTGCGAACGGATCAACGCTGGAATTAAACATGCAGATGGGAAGCGTGGGACTGCGTGTCAGCGGAGCTCTGCGATGAGAGCAGAACAAATGGGAGCAGATCTCCTCTTTGGTCCCCTTCCAGGCACTTGGGATTCGCCTCCCCCTCTGCAAGCCAGGGCTCCTGGCAGGGCTGCTTTGTACCTGGCCTGTGCTGTCCCCGGGTGATGCTGCTCCTCGCTGTGAGCATCGCTGCGGGCTTGGAGCTGCACACAGGTCACATTGTGACACAGGCACTGATGGAGCTCGTGCTGTGTCAGCACTGTGGACTGTGACCAAACCCATTGTCACTTCTGTTTTCCCTGCCCTTCCTTTCACACCAAGCTGTGTTGGTATCCACTTTCCTTGTTTTTTTTTTATTTTTATCTGACTCTTCAAGGCTATTTCTGCTTTGAATCACGACCAGATAGATGTATGTCCCTGCAGTGACTCAGGGGGAGGTGCTTCACTCCCTAAAAATAGTCTTAATCCTCCAAATCTTTCTGGATGAGAGCACTGGCTGGGCACGCGTGGCTGTTTAAAGCAGCTTCTGCAATGCATGTGGGGGTAAATATGGTGCAGTGGGAGTCAGTGCCTTTCTCTTTTCCTTCTTTAACACAAAGCAGTGATTCTTAATGTGTTATTAATAGCTAGAGCAGGTTTCTTCTAGGAACTTTATAAGAAACAGAGCAGGAAAATGTTGTCCTTGGGGACTGCTGGTTGTGTATTGCTGTTGTGAGTAAGATCTTCTCACTTTGGGCTGGTTGGTTGGCACAGACACCTAAACACTGTGGCTGGGTGGGCTCTCAAAGAACAGCAAACTCTCCTTCCCATGGCACAGCCATGGATGTGACAGCAGGGCTGGGTAGCCTGGGTGGGAGCAAAGCTCCTTTGGGGAGTCATCTGGCCTCCGGGTGCTGGTGATGTTCAGGTCCATGGCGTAGTTTCCTCAGGGATGCTCCCAGAGACGTGGGGCTGTGTGTGCTGTGTTCCAGCCACACTGTGTTGCTGTTCCCAGCTGACTTGGTGCTTTGTGCCTGTCACTCACCCCAGCACAGAATTAGAGTAGTTGTCACAGCAGCAAATATCCATGGCAACTAATTCCCTAGCTCTGGAAATCTTCATGATTTTTGAAGTTTCTTTTTTCCTGTGAAATGCACAGGGGTGGTTCCACAAACTTTTTTTTTCAGGTCTTCTGCAACTGTCAGGAGTGGTGGCTCTTCTTGGAAGCGCTTGAAAAATACACCGGTCCCAGTTCGGAAGATGGGGTGAGTTTGGGTGGATTTGGCTGGAGCATGGACATGGATGACTGGGATGTGCTCATGGCAGTGGGACACAGACATGCCCCTCCTCTCCAGGACTGTGCAGGAGTGGAGACCACAAGATTAAAGAAGCAGATTTTTGTCTTAGAGATGTGGAGATGCTGCGCAGCAGGTGGGGGTGGCAGCTGTGCCCACAGCTCGTGAGGAGTCAATGAAATTGTGTTGGGGGAGGTTTAGGCTGGATTTTAGGAAAAGGTTCTTCCCCCAGAGGGTGCTGGGCACTGCCCAGGCTCCCCAGGGAATGGGCACGGCCCCGAGGCTGCCAGAGCTCCAGGAGCCTTTGGTCAGCGCTGCCAGGGATGCCCAGGCTGGGATTGTTGGGGTGTCTGGGCAGGGCCAGATGTTGGACTGGATGATCCTGGTAGGTCCCTTCCTACTAGGAGATTCCATGATTCTGTGGTGCTGTGTTAAGTTTCAGCCTTCGGTGTGGAGCCTTTTTGGAGGGTTCTGTCCAGGAGCGCTTGGGTAGTGCCTGGTGTTAGGGCTGTGTTCTCCAGCAGCCCCATCCTTTGTTCTTGGAAGACTGAGACCTTCCATCTTTTCTGTTTCCAGGCATGCACGTTCCTGTGACTGATGCTGGATGCTGTTTATCCGCTGTTTATTATTCCCAAGTCGCCACTGTGGTGTTTCCCAGCAGGGCTAGTGGAGCAGAAGGCACTGCAGGTTTATAGTGTGTGGTCAGGTGGAACAACTCCATGGCTTTATTTTATCCCAGCAGAGTTTTCCATTCCTTGTCACCTGGATCTCTGTGGTCTGTGCTGGGGAGAGTCTGCTTGAGGCTCCCTGGCTTTGCATCTCTGCTGGGATGGAATTTTTATAAGCAGGAGGAAGAGAGTGCTCAAACTTAAAGTAATTTTGTGATGGTACTAAGGTGACAATCATCTTAATACTGCGTGATTTACATTTGGCACACATGGCACACTATCAGCTCCCACTTGGAATTGTACACAACATGCAGGACTCCCTTTGGGACCTGGGGTGGTGATGGGGCTCTGGTTAGCTGAATCCTCTCAGGCATTGATTAGGAGTACCCATAATTTGATTGGGTTTTGGCAGCTGTGATAAGATCACAGTTCATTAGTCGCAGTATTTGCTGTGTAATGTGGTTATTAATGGGTGAGTGCCCTCGCAGCCTGGCTGTGGGTGATGCCAAGTGGAGCAGAGAGGTCACAAGTCTGGATTTCAGAGGGACCGTGACAGGCTGGAGCAACAGGGTGATGGGAACACCGTGACGCTCAGCAGAGGCGTTGCTGCTTGAAGCAGCTTTGCAGGGGAGCCCCTGGGGACAAAAAGGTGACCAGGAGTGACCAGGGGTCAGTGGTGGCTTTGGCTGTGTTAGCAGAAGTGTTGAGGGGATGGACTGTCCCCGCTGCTCAGCAGAGGAGTGCCCTGGGGTGCCCTGTCTGGGCCATCAGTCTGGTTTGGGGCCCGCCAGGATGAGGCTGGAGCAGAGGAGACAGGGAGACCCGCAGCTCCATGGTGGAGGGTGTGAGAGAGGACAGAGCCTGGCTCTGCTCGTGGCACGGTGAGGCACGGGGTGGGGAGAGCACGTGGGAAATCTTGCATGGACACATGTAAGCATGTTGACTTGGGAGTGAGGACTCAATACTAGGACAGGGATCTTGTTGGGGTGTGGGAATTCGTGGCTTTTCCAGCTATGGATGGGCAGGGTCCTGAACAACCTTGTCTGGATGCAGATGCTCAGAGCACGAGACTGGACCTGAGGCCTCCTGAGGTGCCTTCCAGACACATTTCATAAACCACTCTATGATTATTTCTGTGACACTTTCTGTGAGTTTGCCTTCAGCTCTCTGGATGCTGATGGGGGATGAAGAAAAGCCATGTCCTGTCTATGGCTTGTCCGGTCAGTGCCAGGGGAGCCCTGGTGATTTCTGTGTCTGAGCCCTTCAGGCTGTTTCACAGACCATCCTTCACTTCCACAGCACTCTGAATTGATGGAGGAGCTGCCTGACACTGGGACAGCTTAAGGATTGGCAAGCCAAATTTCTGGGATTAAGCTGTGCTTTACTCCTCTATCAGGCTTTTGTCTGTTAAAGCTTATCGTAAGTACAGTGTTTTACTGCAACACTTGGGGAGGCAAAGACCCAGTGGTGTTTCTGATCCTTTTAGGAGTGGGATTGGCTTAGGAGCTGATGGACAGGATTTTTCCTATTTTTTTTGCCTGTGCAGTCTCTGCTATGTCCCAGCCGGGAGCTGCCCTGGAACTGTTTTCCCAGGTACCTGCATTTTTTTGTGAGTAAACATTGAGTATGCACTGGGTGAGGCGTCTGTGTCTCCCTCTCTGTCCCCTTCCTTTTCACCACAAGGAAAGAAGTGAAAATTTCTGCTTCAAAGTGGAAAAACCTATGGATGCAAGCTCCTTGGAAATTTAGTTTTAAATTTGAAAGTTGACTTGTAGAGGTCTGGAAATTTGTGCTTTGTTGCTCTGTAACAAGCCTCCTTACAGCTACAGACATCCAGCCTGGAATTGTCACTTGTAAGTACCTTGAGAGGCTGCAGCTCTGTATCTCAGCACAGATAAGGTCTGTAATTACTGGATTGGATTGAATTGTGCTGCACAACTGCAGCCATAAGGTGCCTTTGCAGTGCAGGAATGAAACCTCTGGCTGCCCATAGCTGGTATTTCTCATTTTTGGAATGTTGTGGGTTAATGTAAGCACAAAGCACACGCTGTGAGAACGGGATTGATCCTATCAGGATTTGTACGATTGATTTCCAACTGCACGACACCTGAACAGGCTTAATTGGTTGTGAGACTCTGCAGGCAGTGGAGACTGGGAGCTTTAGGGAGGAATCCCTGTGGCTGCTGCAGGGAGGCAGTGATGCATTTGTAGGAAGCAGTGGGATAGTGGCGAGGAGCTTCTCTCTGTCACGGGGTGGCAGTGCCAGGCCTGGGGTGTCACAGGGTCAGGCTGGGGGGGAACAAAATCTTTAATCATAGAATCATGGAATGGCCTGGGTGGGAAGGGACCTTAAAACCCATCCAGTCCCATTCTGTGCCCTGGGCAGGGACACCTTCCACTGTCCCAGGCTGCTCCAAGCCCTGTCCAGCCTGGCCTTGGACACTGCCAGGGATCCAGGGGCAGCCACAGCTGCTCTGGGCGCCCTGTGCCAGGGCCTGCCCACCCTGCCAGGGAATAATTCCTTCTCAATATCCCATCTTACCCTACCCTCTGGCAGTGGGAAGCCATTCCCTGTGTCCTGTCTCTCCAGGCCCTTTTCCCAAGTCCCTCTCTGGCTCTCTTGAAGCCCCTTTAGGCCCTGGAAGGGGCTCTGAGCTCTCCCTGGAGCCTTCTCTCCTCCAGGCTGACCAATCCTAATTCTTTCAGCTCTAATGTAGTGAGGTTAATGTTGGCAGTTTGGTCCAAGGTGTTTCCGTGAAGATTTACAATTTCTGTAGTTGTAGGAAGGACGAATTTGTAAAACACCAATATTAAGTCAGGCATTACCCTGAAGTGAGGCATCCTCATGGGTACAGAGGGAACTAGAGTTTTCCATTTGCCTTGTAAAGGAAATAAGTAGTGAGCCCTTTGTCCCACGGAGCAGGTACAAACTCCGCTATTAACATTAGGTGTAGCTTTAATTTCCAAGTTCAAAATATAACATAGCCATTCTACCGTATAACAGACCATTATACCATTAGGTGTAGTCTTAATTTACAAATTTATTTATGGAACTGCTGGTTTGACGTAAACCCAGCAGAGGCGCTTGCAATCCCTGTGTGGGATTGGTGCAGTCCTGTGGTGGCAGTTTGTGGGGGCACATCCTGCTGCTGCACCTTTATCCCTTAACACAACCTCGTGAGAAGTGTTTGTGCCCTGCCAGGTCTCTATAAAAAGAATCTGCTCCCATGTGCAAGTGTTGGAGTCGGAACAGCTTAGCTTAAGTGAGCCTGGATGCGATGTGATCCTGCTCCCTCAGTTGGGAAAAGGGCATTGTGCTGCTTTTCACTGCTCTGTGCTCCTTAATATCACAGAGTCATGGAATGTCCTGAGTTGGAAGGGACTCACAAGGATCATCGAAGTCCAGCTTCTGGAATATGTTCCAATGGGAGAATTCCCTTCAGTGGCCTGGCTTCTCTCCCCTCTTACACCATTTTTAAAAATCTCTGATAACATAAAAATAGATACAAAATTGAAGGTTTAAACCTGTTTTTTTCCTGCAGAAGATTAAAGAAATAAAAATGGGTAGAGAAGATTAAAAAAAAGAGTTTTCAATCAGTTTGGTGGATCCTGGGAAGAAAGGAGGAGGATGATCAAAGCTTTATTTGTCCCCTGCATGAAGTCCTGCTCAGGAAACCAGCTGAGCACTGGGCTCTGTTCCTCTGCAGTTCAGCTGGCCTCTTCCTTCTCTCTTGGGACACTTCCCATGTCCTCCCTTGTGTGCTCTGGGCTCCTTTGGTGGAATCCTTCCAGCTGCTGACCCTGCCAGGGTGAGACCCCCAGGGCTGAGGGTCCTGCTGGAGAGACAGGCCATGAGCCACTTCTTGGAGTCATTCAAGGAGCACACAGATGCAGAGTGTAGCTTCTAGACCAAGATTGGCCTTTTATCTGTCTAAAAATTTGTGTAAATAGATGCTCTTCACCACATGGGACTTTAAAGCTGGAGAGCAACATTCATCTCCCTGCTGTTGGCTGGAGAAGATGAAAAGCTCTGGAGAGCTGGATTGCTTGTGGTGCTGGCTGTACTTCTGGTGTTTGTTTGTTGTCTCACACCTCACTGGGAGTGAGATCCCTGCACGGATCCTGCTGGGACACGTGGCAGATGTCTCTCTGCTTCTCCCGTTTTCCTGCACTGGCAAAGCACCCAGCCTGTGTCTGGTACCTCTGCTTCCTTCCTCGGGTGGGATTTGTCCTGAAGAGCAGCCAGAACCCTGCATTCTGTCCCAGCAGTCTGGCTTTGCAGTTGTTGGAGAGGCGGGGGAGGAGGTGTTCTGTGGAAGGGAGCATTGGATGCGGCTCCTACGGAAATGAAAGATGCTGAGGGCTAAAAATAATCCATTCCCAGCCCTGTCCCTGTGACGGGAACTGCTGGACACGAGCTCTCGGGGACGGAGGCTTTCAACGTCCTCTATGAAGCACCAGGGCCTAGACTCCAGTGGGATTTTGGAACCTCCTGGCACAATCCTGCTGCTTCCCAGGAGCCTGAGCAGCTGAGGGGGTTGTGGAGTTGTCTGGCCAAGCAACATGTAAAATTGGAGTTTTTCTCATGAAAAAACAACAGATGAGGGGCTCCAAAAGAGCTGGAGAAGGGAGTTCAGACAAGGGCCTGGAGTGACAGGACAAAGGGGATTGGCTTAAAGCTGAAAGAGAGTAGATTTAGATTGGATATTAAAAGGAATTGTTCCCTGTGAGGTGGGCAGGCCCTGGCACAGAGAAGCCCAGAGAAGCTGTGGCTGCCCCTGGACCCCTGGAAGTGTTCCAGGCCAGGTTGGACAGGGCTTGGAGCACCCTGGGATAGTGAAAGATGACCCTGCCCATGGCGTGGGGGTGGAACTGGATGGGCTTTAAGGTCCTTTCCAACCCATTCCATGATTCTGTGGATTGCTTGTTTGCCCTGTGTGTACAGCAGGCTGCTTTGGGAGCCCCTTGGCTTCCCAGAGTGGCTGCTGGAATGGGAAGGAGTGCCTTTGGATAAAGTGCTGGTGCTGCTTTTGAGGATGTGAGCCTTTCCTGCGTGGAGCAGAGGGGTGGGGTGGCAGATGGGTGTTCTGGGGAGTGTGAAGGTGTCTGTGTAGGGAGATGATGGCCGGGCTTGGCTGCAGCCAGGGGAGCACGAAGGGGTGAGAGTGAAGGGCAGGACTCGGATTGTGCTGAAACAACTGAAATGTTTCTGCATTAAAACCTCTGAGCATTTATTGCGCCACAGAAGTTGTCTTGCAACACAATGCACTGAAATAACACAGGGAGTCTGGTCTGAGCAGTTGGGAAATTGGCTGAAAGCTGCAACTCATCCTTGTCTACATGTGAGAGCCGTCCCTTGTGAAGGTCAATGACTTTGCCTTCCCTCTTGGCTGATTCTGGTAACCCACAGTCAATATCTGGAGGATTTTTGCAGAAAATGTGCAGCCCTGAACACTGATCCCAGAGCATGTCTTGGATTACAGATTTATGGAATGGTTTAGATTGGAAGGGAATGGAAATAGCGTCTTGTCCATCCCTGCCATGGCAGGGACACCTCCCACTGTCCCAGGCTGCTCCAAGCCCCATCCAACCTGGGCTTGGACACTGCCAGGGATCCAGGGGCAGCCACAGCTGCTCTGGGCACCCTGTGCCAGGGCCTGCCCACCCTGCCAGGGAACAATTCCCAATATCCCATCCATCCCTGCCCTCTGGCAGTGGGAAGCCATTCCCCCTTGTCCTGGCACTGCAGAAGGACGTTGAGTCTGACAGTGAAGCAGCTGGGATGTGCCAGGGCTGTCCCCAAGTCGTTGGCCAAAATAACGTGGGCCTGCAGGATTTGATCCAAAAGCACCCTCAGTCCCAGTCATTGCCCAGTAAATGGTTAACTCTTGATTTCTGTTTTAAATAAAGCTCTTGGCATCTCCAGCATCTGGAATACCAGCTGCCAACATTTTTTATTTTATGGGTGGTGTTGTAAGGGATGGGAAAGGTCTTGCACTGTGCCACGCTGCCCCTTGCACTCACACTGCTGACATGGTTTGCTTGCATTTCCCTCTGTTTCCTCTGTTCTTACAGGAAACCTGCTCTTCCCAGGTTTGCTGACCTCTGCACTCCTCAGGAGCGTGTCCTGCAAGGATCAGCTGATTGTTTCCTGGGTAGTGGAGATCATGGAGGCAACTTGTATGCAATAGTCATTTTCCCTCCTTCTGCTCTTAAGTAGCGATTTCCTGCCCACTGGAATCTGTTCTGGAAGCAGGCAGCTGCCTCCACTGACCACTGCCCCAGGGGTGACTGCTCCCAGAAGTAGGATATGCTGGTTGTAGAGCTGAGCATGGATTTACCACAGAATAAAGTTCTGGGTGGTCACAGGAGGCTGCAAAAGTTGCTGCTGTTGGGTGTTTGCCTTGAGCAGAGGCAGCTGCATGTCCTGTTCAGGGAGAAGATGGAACTGAAGGAACCTCTCTCCATGTCTGCACTGGACACACACCTGAAACCTGCCTCCATATAAATGTGTGGGAAAGTGGTTGTTGAACTGAGGATTTCATAGTCAAGGGCTTAAAAGCAACAGTTCAGCTTTTAAATATGAAGTTTCATCTTTCTTCTCATGCCTTAAAATAGAGGAAAATATATATTTATGCAACCATGTGGGCTTTGCATCCAGATATCTGTCCTTAAGGAATATTTCATCCAGAAGGAGATTCTGCATCTAGATAGCTATCCCTAAGAAATATCTCATCCACAAAGAGATCCTGGGCTAGAATTGAGTGTTGTTTGAAAGCTGGCACGAAGTCAGGAGTGTGGTGATTTTAGAGTGATGTTTGAGGTCACAGAGTAACTTGTGTGCTGTCTCTGAGGGAAATTTTTTGGGTACTGAAAACATGAACATTGACAGTAACTTGCAGAAAAGAGAGATGCTTGCAGCATGGAAAAATTCTTGGAAGTGAGCTTTCCTACCTACCCTTAATCTTGGAAAAATAGGATAAGTCTCGTGCTTGAAGCAAATACATCCTCAAAGTCTGTAGTCTGGAAAACCAGGATTTTTTAACCAGTTTGAATATTGTAAATGAGATAGGAATTAAGGGGATAGGAGTAAAAATTGGGTCTTAGTGTTGACTCCATGTGCCCTGTGTGCTATTATGTCCTTGGCTGTGGTGGTGAGAAAAGATAAACATGAGTTGACTGTGGCTGATCTTTCTGCTGATCATTTAACACAATTCCCAAGGGCTGAAGCACCAGTAAAAACTTGAAAGCAGAGGCTGTAATGAGAAGAACGACTGCTTGAGGCTCTTATCTGCTGCGGTGCATTTGTTTCTTGTGTAGTAAAGAGCATTTGTCAAATGAACCTTGTGTGTGGTCACTCCTTTTTCATTCCTGCTTTCAAATGAGCCACTTAGCTCGTGAGTCAGGCCTGGCCCAGGTGTTGGATTATCCTGCTAGCTGTGGGGGTGATAAGATCTGGACCAGACCTTCCATGACTGATGTGATATCACTGATGTGATAAACTCAGCAGCAGCTGAAAGTCTCGGTGGGCTTTTGCACTTAAGCCTTGATGGGAATTTCCATCTCTGGATCTTTGGCATTTTAGTTTGGAAACTAAAGAAAACAAAAAACTGGGGTGGCTGGGGGGCTTCCTCTGGTGTTTTTGGAAGCTCCATGTGCAGAGCCTGGCTCCAGCAGCCATTCCCACCTCCATGTGCAGAGCCTGGCTCCAGCAGCCATTCCCACCTCCATGTGCAGAGCCTGGCTCCAGCAGCCATTCCCACCTCCATGTGCAGAGCCTGGCTCCAGCAGCCATTCCCACCTCCATGTGCAGAGCCTGGCTCCAGCAGCCATTCCCACCTCCATGTGCAGAGCCTGGCTCCAGCAGCCATTCCCACCTCCATGTGCAGAGCCTGGCTCCAGCAGCCATTCCCACCTCCATGTGCAGAGCCTGGCTCCAGCAGCCATTCCCACCTCCATGTGCAGAGCCTGGCTCCAGCAGCCATTCCCACCTCCATGTGCAGAGCCTGGCTCCAGCAGCCATTCCCACCTCCATGTGCAGAGCCTGGCTCCAGCAGCCATTCCCACCTCCATGTGCAGAGCCTGGCTCCAGCAGCCATTCCCACCTCCATGTGCAGAGCCTGGCTCCAGCAGCCATTCCCACCTCCATGTGCAGAGCCTGGCTCCAGCAGCCATTCCCACCTCCATGTGCAGAGCCTGGCTCTGCACAGCCCAGGGGTTTTGCCGAAGCTGCTGAGCTGGTGCTGTGGTTTCTGGGCTGTGAGGGACACCAATGTCCCTGTGCCTGGTCAGCTGCGGGCCACCTGCCACCAAGAACACGCTCTGAGAGCGTTTCCTTCTGGTCATGTACTGAGATACTTTTCCCACGCCAAGTTCCTTTAATTCTGCTCTTGCAGGAAGGGAAGGAGTGAAAGCTCTTTTTGGGGAGCTGCAGCGGCGTTGGGTGGGAGCGAGGCTGGGGTTGTTCTGTGTCACACCAGCACAGGGAGCTGCCCATGCCCTGCAGAGCTGGGAGATGGTGGAGCAGGTGAAGCCCCAAACCAGTGCCTCCAGGAGCTTCTGTGGTGCCCATGTTTGCAGGGCTGATATCCTTATCAGCCAGTGCCACACTGGCCTCTCCAGAGGTGCAGAGGAGATAGCACGATGTGCTGGGAGGAGTGGGAATGCTTGCTAGTAATGTTTTTAACTTTAGTTTTATCTTTTTTTTTTTTTTCCCATAAAAGCTCCAACACAAAGTGTCTTTGCCAACCATATCTTCTGATACCTGCACTATCTCCTGGCCACTGCTGAGGTGTCCTAGCAGAAAACCTGCACCATGCACACGAGAGAGGCAGAAATGTGGTATAAAAGGCAATCCCAGAGGTGCGCAGCAGGATGGGCTGACTTCAGAGTATCTTTGTATTTGGGGTGGGAGTCTTGTCAGTGGGAGCACTGCAGAAACAACATTGAGGAACAAGGGAAAGGGAACTGTGCCTTTTGCTGTGATTCTGATTTTGGCAGGGAAAGTGTTTTGAGGTGAGTGCATTTTTGCAGGTTTTACACAGGTTTTCAGGAAATGAGCCCCTGTGCTTGGCAGCCAGCTCGGATATGTTGTATATTGGGAGCAGCTTGCTCTGTGCTCCTCAGCCATGCAGAAGCTCAACCTCGATTTTATTTAGGAAAAGAGGTGAGGGGTAGCCTGGGTGTTATTTGCAGAGCCCTTTCAGCTTGGCAGTGTTGGTTTTCCTGCCCTGAGCACGTCTTACACCTGTGCACTTCCCCAGCAGGGAGTGTTCTGATGGAACTCTCTCACATTGGAGATGCTTCCGAGTACGAAGTGCTGGTGATGGCGAAGCATCCCATCCTCGTGGGATGTTGCATGGAACCTTCCTAGCAGGCAGTGCCAGGTCCTGCACTGTGGCTCTGAGGGAATTAGTTTGTCTGATGAATTGCCTGTCCTGAGTTCCTCTGTAGTTTTTTCCCTCTTTGAAGCACAGAGAGACAAGGGCTGTTTGTGAATGATCTGGAGCAGAAGGCATCTTCCAGGCTTTTCCTTGTCCCTTCGCTGGGGTGGGTATTGCAGCCAAATTAAAGTGAAAAAGCACTGGAGAAAGGAGTGTGAATTCCATATTGCTGTGCTTATTGCTTGCTTACAGAAGGGATGTATGGCCAAATCTTCCTTAAATCCATTGGGTGGTGTTGCTGAGGCTCTTTGGTGTTGGGCTCTTCGGTTCCAGTGTGGACAGGAGTTTGTCCTGGAAACTGGCTTGGGAATCTGCTGGATAGGTTGTGGGGAAACATTCCTGTGATCTGTGGAGGTGGTGAGTACTTGAGCTGCAGACATCCCTCTGGCTGGTGAGGATTGCAGGCAGGATTGCAGCCGGGGTTGCAGGCAGGATTGCAGCCGGGATTGCAGGCAGGATTGCAGGCAGGATTGCAGGCAGGATTGCAGCCGGGATTGCAGCCGGGATTGCAGCCGGGATTGCAGCCGGGATTGCAGCCAGGATTGCAGCCAGGATTGCAGGCTTTCTCTAAACTCTGATCATTCCCAATCTGTGTCCATCCTGACTGCAGCCAGTTGCAGATTAGTTGGCCTTTAAATAGGTCAAATCCCATGTTTTTACAGCTGTCTCACCCCAGCACTTGCCATGTGCTTGTTTGGGGTTGGTTTGTGCTTCCTTGGTTTTGGGGAAGGCACAAAGAGGAAGCAAAGGGAAAATCTGAGCTGTTTGTCACATGGAGCTTGTGGTTTGTGAGAGCCCTGCTGAACCAGCTGTGCTGTGCTGAACTCACTGGGAAAATACCTCTGGAGCCACACGCCTGCATCCCCTTGGGTATTTGAGTTCTGGGATTGAGTTGTCATAAACTCCCTTTTTCCTTGAACCCGGGGAGAGTAATAACCCCAAGAGGTTTGGTTTCAATGTTCCATGCCCTGACTTCAGGCATGTGAGCTCAAATTCAAGTGCTTTTTGGGATTTCTCATGCCTAAAAGGGCAGCAGAGATTCTGAACAAATGACATGGGAAATCTCAGTTTATTGGGAAATAGGCCTTGGAGCGCTTGTGCAGGTGGGCTCGTTGTGTCTGATATTTCAAGGATGGAGTGTGGAGTGGGGGTGACAGGGAATTCAAACACCAGATGTGGGCATGGATGCTCTGGAAGTGGGAGCTGAGCCATGAGGGAGCTGTTGTCTGGCACGGGTTATGCCAGGAGAGGGTAGTGGCACAACCACCTTTTGTTGGCAGTGAGCAATGGGCAGTGCAGCTCCTGTCCCTGTGCCCTGTGGGAATGCTGTGAGGAATGGGAGATCCCGACCTAACCCAGGCAGCCATGGTAGACTCTGAATTCTGCATGGAAATCCTTGTGCCTTGTGCTACATCCTGTGGGAAGAGCGAGCTGTGCTGCTCAGGCACAGCAGGGACTCAGGGCTGTGGCATCTCTTGTGCAGCTTCCCACCCTTGGGAAGGAAATAAAATACTGGCCCCAGCTCTTGAATTGTCCAATTCTGCCAGGTTTGTTCCCTGTCCTTGATTTCTCTCCTTCCCTCTGCCTGCAGCAGTCCTTGTACCTGACTCCAAAGGGCGTTTCCCAGTTGGCCATGGGTATAAATATTTCTCTATGGCTGCAGAGCCCTTAATGTTATAATACTTTCCAGTATGATGAAGAAATGAATTTTATAAACTGGTTTCTACCTAATCCATAAAATAAACAGTAGAAAAAACAGGTCTTAATCTCTGAGTCTGGAGACGTCAGTGGTGTAAGAAGCAGTGAGGGTGTCACAGAATCATGGAATAGATTGGGGTGGATGGGACTTAAAATATCATCTTGTTCCACCCCCTGCCATGGGCAGGGACACCTTCCACTGTCCCAGGCTGCTCCAAGCCCCACCCAGCCTGGCCTTGGACACTGCCAGGGATCCAGGGGCAGCCACAGCTGCACTGGGCACCCTGTGCCAGGGCCTGCCCAGCCTCACAAGAGAGAATTCCTTTCCAATATCTCGTCTAGTCTTGCCCTTGTCCATGGGAAGGCATTCCCTGTGTCCTTCCAGGCCCTTGTCCAAAGCCCCTCTCTGTCTGTTTGATGAAGCTGTTGGGTGTGTGCTGTGGGGGAGTGTGTTTGCTCCTGGCTGTGTTGGACTGGGTTTTGGGTGTGATCTGCAGCAGTTCAGGAGCATGGATTTGTAATTCTGTTGAGATCTGACAGCCAAAAATGTGTTTCTGAGCTCCAGATACAGCGTGGTGGTGGAGCTCACTGGGAAAGTCCCTCGATGTGTCCATCTGCCAGCTCCAGGGATGAACCTGGGATTGGTGTCCAGCTCCATCCCACCTGGGTAGTGACAAATGTTGCTGTGAGGTCTCTGTACCTCTCAACCAGAGACTCAAATCCCACCCCAAACCACAAACAGTTTCACTCTCGTCCCTGACAGTTTGTGCCTTTTCCTTTTCAAACTCTTCAGATGTTTCTTATTTTCTCTTTGAGTCCTGCCTAAGGGAGGAGGAGCTGGAGCATCCCTTCTGGCTCTGCCCCTGTGCTGTGTTGCCCATCCAGCTGAAGTGTGGGACCTGCAGGAACCTGTTTGGTCATGCAGGGAAGGCTGTTGATGGATCTACATTCACCCCCCAAACTTGGACAGCAAAACTGCCTTGGAAACAACTTAAATAATTACTTAAGGCAAAGAAAACCCCCCAAAGATTGTGCAGCAACAGCAGGAGATTTTTCTGTAAATGCTGTTTAAATTAGGAAATACTTGCTGGGTGAGCAGTGTCCAGGAGCTCAGTGGTGCCCTGCGAATGGTCTGATGTGGCTGCTGGTGCTCCTGCTTGTTCCAGAGCTCCCAGCAGCTCCCTGTTGGAGCACTTGGTGCTGCTTTCCCAAGAGAAGGCTGGGTCAGAGGCTGCTCATGAGCTGTTCTGGCTCCTGCTGAGCCATGCTGACTCCTGGATAATGCTGGGGTGAAGTCCCTGGAGTGTGTGGTCTGAGGCTGGGGGTTCAGATGCAGCCTCTGCTCCCCTAAGTGCCCAGATTTCACTGGTTGTGGTGTAACAGCAGGGAGTGAAAACCCAGGGTGAAGGAGACACTGGGATAAGGAAGACAAAACCTCCTGAGTCTTTGGGAGTCTCTCCTGCTCACCTTGTGCTTCTCTGAGCCTGTCCTGGGGAGGTGGCTGAGTGTGGGCCTGACCTACATTTACACCAGGAAACAGTGATAAGATGGGAATTCAGTGTTTGAGATCCTGTGGATAGGCTGGGAGAGCTGGGGGTGCTCACCTGCAGAAGAGAAGGCTCCAGGGAGAGCTCGGAGCCCCTTCCAGGGCCTAAAGGGGCTGCAGGAGAGCTGGAGAGGGACTGGGGACAAGGGATGGAGGGACAGGACACAGGGAATGGCTTCCCACTGCCAGAGGGCAGGGCTGGATGGGATATTGGGAAGGAATTGTTCCCTGGGAGGGTGGGCAGGCCCTGGCACAGGGTGCCCAGAGCAGCTGTGGCTGCCCCTGGATCCCTGGCAGTGCCCACGGCCAGGGTGGACAGGGCTTGGAGCAGCCTGGGACAGTGGAAGGTGTCCCTGCCCATGGCTGGGGGTGGAACTGGGTGATCTTTGAGGCTCCTTCCAACCCAACCCATTCCATGGTTCTATGATGCAGAATTAGGTGTGCTGATTTCTGAGGCTGATAGCAAAGCAGTGGTTTTGAGATAATCAGGGAAACCTGTAGGACGAGAGTGTGGACGTATTTTGGGATATAACTTAAACTGTATTTGGATTTCCCTGTGGAGGTGCCTTAGAATATGGGTGGCACTGGAGACTGGCCTTGGCAGCTTTGAAGGGGAAGCACTGCCAGCTCAGTGATGTGTAGCTCCCTGCTGGCTTTCAGGTGGATAATCCAGTTTGGAGACCTGTCCCTCACTACCCTGAGTGTTTCTGGCCCCCTCATGATGCTAGATGCTCCCAGCCAGGACAGAATGTCACAAGGTTCCTCCAGGTGTCACTCCCACCCTGCTTGGCTGAACTAGGGCAGCTGTTGAACTTCCAGGATTGCAGGAATGCTCTGGTCCCAGGGTTGGGCTGCTGGGAGCTCCCGGACCTCCTGTGCATGCTCAGGCTGGAATTCTGCTGCGCCTGGGACATGGGGACAGTCTCGGTTCCCTGCTGGGCTCCTCTGTGTGATGCTGTTAGAGCTGCCAGACAAGAAGTCGAGTTTTAGGAGGGACAGGGCTACCCAGAATGGTGCAGAGCCTTGCTGGTAGAAAGAAAATTCTAAGAGAAATTCCAGGGGCATCCCTTGTGCTTGTTAAGTGTTGGGAGCAGTGTGAGCTTGGCTTGTTCATCCCTTGCTGTGTCCTGTTAACTTCCAGCAGAGCCACACAGTTTTAATTACAGATCCTGTGTAAGCAGCATCTTCCCAGCATCCAGAGCGCAATCTTTGGCTGTTGGGATATCACCAAAACCACAGCTATGGAGCTAGCAGGCAAAAACCGTTTTATTATCTCCTATTTCACCTTCTTCTCTTTGCTCTGTAGATAAACCTGTCCTGTGAACCCTTACAGGGACATTTGTTGTTTATATCCTGGGAGATTTGGTACAGTTGTTAAAAATTGGGAGCATCTTCTCTTGCACAGCACTGGCATGCTGAGCAACCTCCTGAAGCTCCAGTGTCCCTTCAGAAATAGGAAACAGGTCTTTAAATTATAATTTGCTGCTCTTTTATGTCACTGCAGTGCGTAGCTGCTCTGTCAGGCTGTAGAATCCAAGTCACTGAAAATCAGACTCCAGGAGTTTTAGACTGAAGCCCTTTTAAGGAACTGATGCTGTAAATTGTCTTGTCAAACTCACTGTGTTTAGATTTGTGGTGTTAAGGAGCTGAAGCAGCTTTTTCAGTAAAAAAAATAGAGAAATGCTATAAATAGTATTTTAAAAAGAAAATCTTTCAAGATTTTTGCAAAACCTGTCATTGTGAGTGGCTGGGATACAAGAGCTGGGTAGGGTGGGTGATGGAGATTCCAGAATTTTCACCAGTCTGAAATTTCTCTGATTCTGTGGAAATAAAAAAGGAAATTATATATTCAGGGCAGCAACATCTGCTGGCTTGGACAAAATCCATGTGGGGATTGGGACCTGTGTGTCCAGAGGAGGTTGGACAGCTGAGATAGGGTCTTGCTGGCATCATGGTAAAAGGTATCAATGGTTTTAGAGTAAGAAATCTCCTCTTTGATGATCTTAGCACATCCATAACAGCGTTGGTCTTGCCACGAGCCTGATTTTGGGGATAAGCCATGACATCTGTCCGTGATTCCTGTCCTGCTCTGTCTGGAGCTGGGTGCCTGGGCTGGGCAGTGATGCCTTGGGCCGATCACTCAAGGCTTCCACGCAGCGTGTCCTGGAGCTTTGGGATCTTGCTGCTGGGAAAAGGGACATATTGATGTTGATATGATGATGTTTGCCGTCCCCTGGCTGGGTGGGTGGGTGCTTCAGTCTTCCCTGTGGTGTTTTGGGATATTTTTTCTCTCTGGTGTGTCCTGGCCAGGACTCTCTCCAAGGCTGTCGTTCCCACCCAGCCTCCCATGCACAGCTTTAATTCTGGCTCTCTGAGGGCGAGTCCTGGCGGTTTTTGCTCCCTCGCAGAGCTAAAAAATCCTGGAGGCTCAGCTGCCTGCACCTCTGTGTGCTCCGTGTCCACGTTTAACCTCCCTCAGCCAGGCGCTCTCCAAATGCAGCGCTCCGACGGCTGCGGGAAGGGGAGGACCGGGAAATCTGCCGGGATCACGTTGTGCAAGAGCCGAGTGCGGGCGGTGAATAAGCAGATCCCGCTGACCACGAGCGCTCTGAAGGGCACCTCTGCTTCTCTCCCCATGCATGGACACAGGAGGTTGCTGCTGGCTCCAGGCTGGGTCAGGTGCCTGCCTCGTGTGTGGGTGCTGATTGATAGGAATTGGTTTCCCATGCAGATTGGCACGGGAAGGGAGCTGGGAGAGCAGCATCCCAGTTCTCTTGGGTGGGAGAGCAAGGCTGTTTGAACGTCTGCAGTTGATTTAGTGCAGTCACCTTGGAGACCTTTGCTTTGCGGAGAAGAGAAAATGATTTTAGCAGCTCTCTCAAGGTGGGAAGGGATCCCTCCTGGGAGCAGAGTACATGCTGCAGCGTGAAGGGATGACCAGGGAATGAAAATTTGGGCTTGATTCCTTTGGGGCCAACTCACCCCCTGCAAAAAGTGTAACCACACTGTGCACTGGGTCTGAACTCTGTGGTGCTGAGAGACACAAACTGTAAGTCTTTAGGAGGCACCAGGAGGATTTCATGTCCTCATGTCAGGCTTGGATATGGCCCTGGGATAAATGTGTCCCACAAACCAGTGTCAGAGCTGAGCAGGTGAGAGATGTCCTTGAGACGTTTGGGGGTTTGGAGATTTGGGTTCCTTGTCAGGCAGAGTGGCTTCCTTCTGTGTAACAAGCAACCTCAGGAATCAGGTTGGCAGCAGGTATCCCTGGATTGCTGCCCGTTCTTCCCTGGGAGGGACCATATCTATCCTGTAGTGAACTTGATCAGCAACACTTCCTGAGAGCAGCTCGAGGCTGTGCCTGTAAAGCCTCCCTGCTCCAATGTTCTTGTGGAATTACAGAGACCCTGAGGTTGGAAAAACCCTCTGAGATCATTGACATCAACCATTAACCTGCCACTGCCAAGGCCATCAGTGACTCCTGTCCCCAGGTGCCACATCCAACTGGCTGTTCAATCCCTGCAGGGATGGGGATCCAGCCCTGCCCTGGGCAGCGGTGCCAGTGCCTGACCACCCTTTCAGTGAAGGAGATTTCCCCAAATTCCACCCTGAGCCTCCCCTGGCCCAGCTTGAGGCCGTTCCCTCTCCTCCTGTCCCTGTTCCCTGGGAGCAGAGCCCGACCCCCCCCGGCTGTCCCCTCCTGTCAGGAGTTGTGCAGAGCCACAAGGTCCCCCCTGAGCCTCCTTTTCTCCAGGCTGAGCCCCTTCCCAGCTCCCTCAGCCTCTCCTGGGGCTCCAGCCCCTTCCCTGGACATGCTCCAGCCCCTCCAGGTCTCTCCTGTCAGGAGGGTCCCAGAGCTGCCCCAGCACTGGAGGTGCCCCAGCAGTGCCAGCAGAGGGGACGGGCACTGCCCTGCTCCTGCTGCCACCCCAGGGCTGCGACATACGAGTCTAAGCACACTTGGACAAAATCAATGATGGAAGGGAGAGCCACAAAGTGCTGGATTCTGGATTCTGGGAGGCTGGGAGAAGGGAGAAAAGCCGCAGTGGAAATGAGATGAGAAAGCCAGTGCTGTGTAGCTGGAACTTTGCTTTTAGAGCAGCCAGAAGCAGTGGACACGGTGGAATGTGAATGTGTAAGGAATGATGGGCTATTGCTCCTCCAAGGGAATAAGCTCCATCTAAACAACTCAGCCTGTCCTTGTTTCTCTGCCTGAGGATTTTCCAGCTTTAGTGGATTGGATGTAAGTGCTGCCGGCTTGGGATGTCTCCATAGGTCTGTGATATGCAGGAGGGTGCCTTGGAGGTGTTTTGGGGTCAGGTACAGGGGCACTGACACTTGTCCCACTGTTCCCATGCAGGACACAGGCAGAGATGGCCCACACGTGCCGAGGCACCATCAACCTGTCCACGGCCCACATCGACACGGAGGACTCGTGCAACATCGTGCTGTCCAACGGGGGCAGGACCTACCACCTGAAGGCCAACTCGGAGGTGGAGAGGCAGCGCTGGGTCACGGCCCTGGAGCTGGCCAAGGCCAAGGCCATCCGCATGCGCAACAACCAGTCAGGTACGGTGCGCCCGGTGGGCAGGCGGGGCCTCCTGCTCCCCCAGCTCTTCTGTGCTCGTTAAATGGTGCAGAACCACCCAGGGTCGGTTTCAGGCATAGCTGGAAGTTGCTGATGGTCTCCCAGGGACACAAAGGGTTGGACACAGCCCTGCTGCACCCATCGTCATCTCAGCTGCCTGGGCAGCTCTGAGCAGGACTTCAAAGCCGTGGGAATGGCTGTAAATTGTGGAGAGCCAGTGACAATGAGCTAATGATGCTGCTTCTGGAAGGCAGAATGACATGTCTTTCTCCTGGAGACCTTGCTGGGAGCGCTGTAAATGCTGTGGTCAGAGGCCTGAGCACCACATGGGTGGTGTTCCATAGCTTAGGGAAGTTTGGTGGATGAATGACACAGCTGTTTAGTTGAGCTGTTTCTGTGTGCATCTCTGCTTCTGCCCCTTCGTTGTGGTGTTTATTGGAGTAGGTTTGGGACACTATGAAGCTACACTTTGTAAAGCTGTCAGAGCCCTGTGCCTGGTCCACAGCTCCTCCCCAGGGTGACATTGTTCTGCTCTGTAATGGGTCAGTTAGGCTTGACGAACAGAATATCTTAGAAATATTTCAATAGTTCTATGAGTCTGTATTTCAATGTCTATAACTCTTCTGGGATTAACATGGGGTTTTCTTCTACAAGCAAGCACAGCTTCAAGCTGCAGTAAACAAACATCAGAAATGGAAAAGAGAAGGCTCCAGGGAGACCTTAAAGCACCTTCCAGTGCCTAAAGGAGCTCCAAGAGAGATGGAGAGGGGCTTGTGACAGGAGTGCCAGAACACAGGGAATGGCTTCCCACTGCCAGAGGGCAGGGCTGGATGGGATATTGGAAAGGAATTGTTTCCTGGGAGGGTGGGCAGGCCCTGGCACAGGGTGCCCAGAGCAGCTGTGGCTGCCCCTGGATCCCTGGCAGTTTCAAGACCAGGCTGGACATGGGGGCTTGGAGCAGCCTGGGACAGTGGAAGGTGTCCCTGCCATGGCTGGGGGGGCTGGACTACATGATATTTAAAGTCCCAACCCAAACCATGCTGTGATTTTAAGTGCTGTGAACTTTCTGTTTCTTCAAATTCCAGCTCTGGAATATTCAAATATTGACAGAGTCCAGCTGATCCAGGAGAAGGGGGAAGTTTCTGGGCACACTTGTTTAGGGTGGGACACTGTACTGGTCCTGCCTGCACTGAGGTGGCCGTGGGGGCTGGTCAAGTCCTTCAGCTGGGTGGGTGTGTGGGGTCTCCTGGAGAGGTGGTGTGTGGCTTTACCTTCCCTTTGGGACCGTGGGGCTGTGGCAGTGCTGGGTGAGGGTGGAGCGGTCCCAGGGGCTGTCAGCCATGCTGCCTGCCCAGTCAGGCACAGCTATTTTGGTTTGTGCCTGCCCATAAAACCAGCAAAAGCACAGGCTGTGCAGGGGCTGTGCTCAGGCTGTGCAGGGGCTGTGCTCAGGCTGTGCTCAGGCTGTGCTCAGGCTGTGCAGGGGCTGTGCAGGGGCTGTGCTCAGGCTGTGCTCAGGCTGTGCTCAGGCTGTGCTCAGGCTGTGCAGGGGCTGTGCTCAGGTTGTGCTCAGGCTGTGCTCAGGCTGTGCTCAGGCTGTGCTCAGGTTGTGCAGGGGCTGTGCAGGGGCTGTGCTCAGGCTGTGCTCAGGCTGTGCAGAGGCTCTGCTTCGGCTGTGGCCGTGCCAGGCTCCCGGCTCTGGCCTGAGGGCAGTGCTCAGGATGTGGCTGCGCCTCTGCTGACTCAGCTCTGATCCAGCCACGGAGCTGATGGGAGAGAAAATCCACAGCAGACTCCTGCTTTTCCAAGCTTTCCTGATCTGATCAGAGGGGATAAGACACTCTGTAAATGGGTGCTGAATCCTTGTGCTGTGGAGGTAGAGCTGAGCACATCACTGAATTACTTTATGCCTTAATGTTCACCTTGCTGATGGTTTGTCCCAATTAGAGATCTTTTAATTATAGTAAAGAGTGACTGTGTGTTTGGCTTGAATCAAAATAGAATTCCTGATGATGTGTCCCTATGAGCACTGGGGTGGATGTTTACAAGTAAAGGGAAGAGGTTCTGGATTTGCTGTAAAAGTCCCCAGTCCTTCAAGTCTGCTCATGTGTAGAATTGTCTGAGTTTCCTCCTCTTATCCTGAGGGATCCCCAAAACCTGTGTGTTCCCCAAGGGCTGCTCTGCAGAGCCCAGGTGGGCTCCAGTGAGTGCAAAGGGTGGTGAGCAGCTGAAGGGATTTGTGCCCTCAAGGAGGAGCATCCATGGCTCTGGGAGGCTAGAAGGTGGGGAGAGGGTGGTAGAGGGGGCAGGTAAGGTGGGCAAAGGAGCAGGTTTGTGTCTGATGCTGTCTGTCCTTCTGGGAAAGGACACAAAGAGCATCCTTGTGTCCATCTGTGCTCACGGGCACTGCCTGCTGCCCTGCCTGCTTCAGAGGCCATGGCCTCCCCCCGCTCCCAGGGAACAATTCCTCCCCAATATCCCATCCATCCCTGCCTCTGGCAGTGGGAAGCCATTCCCTGTGTCCTGTCCCTCCATCCCTTGTCCCCAGTCCCTCTCCAGCTCTCCTGCAGCCCCTTTAGGCCCTGGAAGGGGCTCTGAGCTCTCCCTGGAGCCTTCTCCTCTCCAGGTGAGCACCCCCAGCTCTCCCAGCCTGGCTCCAGAGCAGAGGGGCTCCAGCCCTTGGAGCAGCTCTGTGCCCTCCTCTGGACTGGCTCCAGCAGCTCCAGGTCCTTCCTGTGCTGGGCCCCAGGGCTGGGGCAGCTCTGCAGGTGGGGCAGAAGAGCAGAATCCCCCCCTCCCCTGCTGCCCACGCTGGGGGCTCAGCCCAGGGCTGAGGGGGTTTCAGGGTTGGGGCAGTTCCAGCCTTCCCCCACCAGCACCACAAAGTCCTTGTCCCCATGGCTGCTCTCGAGGAGCTCCTCTCCCAGTCTGTGCTCACGGCTGGGATTGCCCTGACCTGGATGCAGGACCTGGCACTTGGACTTGTTGAACCTTGTGAGGTTCTCCTGGGCTTTCCACCCCTCTGCATGTCCCCATCCTTCTGTTGCATCAACTACACCACTCAGCCTTGAATCACCCACAAACCTGCTGGAGTCTGAGCTGGGATTCCTTTCACTGTTTCTGCAGGAATCAGTGATCCCTCAGTGCTGTCAGAGTGTTTGAGATTTGACGGGACATTTGATGGGTAGAAGGACTGGCAAATTGCTGCCCATATTTTCACTGCTGGGTCACCATTTTGGGGTGGATGAAAAGGGTCTTTCCTCCAGGAATTCTCCTGGATTGAACAGCTGTGGAAGTGTTTTTAAAGTATGGGCTGGGAGACTTTGCTGTTCTGTGCTTGGGGGAGCTCTGTTTCCCCTCCGCCCACGGTGGAGTCAGGAGTGTTTTGGTAAGGGGCTGTGACCTGGGGCATTGGTACTGGGAGATGTGACCTGAGCTCCCTGTGCTCATCCTGCTTCCCAGGGAGACACCTGCACGGGGATTCTGGGCGGATTAGCGGCAGAAAGTGAGAGTGGAGCTGAGCTGCTGGCTTAGCTCTCTCCTCAGTTACCACATGTGCCTAATTCCTCTAAAACACATGCAGAGTGTGACAGGAGGACAGGACAGTCCCCGACCAAGCTCTGCTTAGCCAAACGTGGCATTCCTGTTTCTAGGTGGGATTGCAGAGTGTTGGTAAGGTTGTAGTAAACTCGGTTTGTCCTCATCCAGCTCCATCACCTGCTTTTATCAGTACTGTCCGTGGCCCTGTGCTGTTACCTGGCCTGAAAATCAGATTTCTGTATTTGGTGTATTTGGATGGTGGATTTTTTTTGAACAAATACAAAAATAGATATAAAACTATCCTTTCTTTTTAGAGCAGTATCATGACATCCAGGAATTGTATAAGTGCTGAATATCTGATTGTTTTCTTGGCTATGTAATAAGGGGATCTTTGGAATAGTGTGCAGGGAAGGGTGGAAATTTGTTCCTGGTATTTTAAACACTAGGAAGATTTCCCAAAATGGACGTGGGCTGTTTGGAGAGGGAGTTGGTGCCTCCTTTTGGTTCCCTGCTTGGGGATCCCTGGCAGGAGAGAGAGTGAAAGCTGTGTTGTGATTCCAATGCTCACCTGATGTGGAGCAGATTCCAGGCTGACAGAAAGTGATTTTGGTGTTCATGGTGCTGAAATCCAGGAGTTCACTGGACAGGTCAGTGCTGGTGTCTGTGCCAGAAACAACTCACCTGCCAGCCACTCTCAGAGGCATCTGGTTCCTTTGGCTGAGGCTGGAGTCAGTGCAGCAGAAAAACTCGGAATTGATAATCAAAGTGGAAAAGAAGGAATGCAGGTTTGCTCTGTGGGCTGCTCTGATCTCTTCCCTAGAGATGCCCTGTCAGTGACTCACAGGGTTTTCAGCAGAACTTGAAAAGAAAACCCAAACAACCAAACAGGCACAAGATTAACCAGAGAAATCAAATCTCCTCTGACAAGGGAAGGAGGATAATGGAAAGTAAATTTTTCATCTGGAAGAAAGACAGCTGAAGGTGCCACATGGATGATGGTGCTGGAAATGTGCTGGAGGCCCAGGAGAGGCTGAGGGAGCTGGGAAGGGGCTCAGCCTGGAGAAAAGGAGGCTCAGGGGGGACCTTGTGGCTCTGCACAGCTCCTGACAGGAGGGGACAGCCGGGGGGGTCGGGCTCTGCTCCCAGGGAACAGGGACAGGAGGAGAGGGAACGGCCTCAGGCTGGGCCAGGGGAGGATATTGGGAAAATTTCTTCCTGGAAGGGGTTTTCCAGCCCTGGGCACCGCTGCCCAGGGCAGGGGTGGAGTCCCCATCCCTGCAGGGATTTAACAGCTGTGTAGATGTGGCACTTGGGGACATGGGTTATTGGTGGCCTTGGCAGTGCTGAATTAAGGATTAGACTTGATCCTAAAGATCTTTTCCAACCTCAACAATTCTCTGACTGTCTGAGTCTAGGAAAAGTTGGGGACAAGTGCTTATAACAAGAGAAAAAGGAGGGAATGATCAGCTCATAGGTTTAAATGGAGCAGGAATAATTAATATTTTGTGCAACATCCAATTAAATGGTGGCACTTGATGCTGAGAGCCAGAAAATCCAGGGAGACTCAACAGATTTGGGCACAGTTTCATCCCTTGGGGTACAAGCTGTAAGTGGCTGTGTATGGAATGTGACCTGGGCGCTGCTTGTGCAGCACAGCTCTGACAGTGAAGGATCAGTGCCCAGAGGAACCACTGCCTGTGCCCTGTCCCAGTATCCTGTTTCCAAAATACCAACTGCAGTTTGCTTGCTGGGGAAGAGATGGAATTTTCCTGGGGTTTTAGGCTGACCTTGTGCGGCCATCCCGGGGAGGATTCACTTTGAAACCAACACCCTGTGGTGTGGGTCAGTGATCTGGGATAATGGGGCTTGATTGCTTGGGTTACCTGGTTATTCCTCCTGCCTTAATCCATTGTTTTCTTCTTGAAAAACAGGGAGGGATTGCTTTTGGGCGGTTCCTGTGGACTGCGGGAGGGTGGGAGCTCTGAGCAGAGGGGAGGAAGAGTGGAAGAGAGCTGGTGATGTCCTCTGCCCTGGTCCTGGGGTAAATTCCTATTGCAGTAGAGTGGAAAGGGAAAATCCAGCTCTGGAGAGGGACACTGGAGCCATGGGATCCCTGCAGGGTTACAGTGCAGTTGGGTAGGTGGATGCCAAGGGGCAGCTCAAGCCAGCAGGGAGTTCCCCTCCAGCATCCCAGATCCAGGCTTTATGGCAGCATTAAAAAATAGCCATAATTAATTATTCCTCAGCTTTCCCTTTAATCACTCCACTGATAATGTCACTTTTGTTGCTCTATTCATTTTGGCTGTTCTTTGTCCTTTTTCCAAGGCAGAGGTTTGTTTGCAAAAGCCATTTTGAGTTGGGCCTGTGACACTGCGAAGCATCTGACACCTTCCCTGTCCCATTCCATGAATTATCCCCTTGTTGCTCCCCCCGGCCTCACAGAAGCTCCTGGCCAGGTGGCCTTGGCTTGTGGCTCTGCTGGGGCTGTGGCAGGACGGGACAATTCCTGTCATTGTTGTCCCAGCTCATCGCTGGCTGTAACAGTCCAGCTATTCCCAGCTCTTTTGACAACAGCATTCCCTTCTCCCCTCCTCCCCATCACTGTGAGCTGTTTTCCCTGTGCTGGAGGGCTCGTGCCTGGAGGCACTGGCTGCCAGCGCTGTCACCTTGCTCTTCTCATTCTCTTTTTATCCTTGGAGTCTCGATTTTCCCAGGACAGCCAGCTGTTGTTAACTATGCCAGGAGCTGCTGCCGTGGGAAATAGAATTGACAGTGCTGCTGATGGACTTGTTTGCTTGGATTTCCCATTCCTAATGATTCCTGTCACCTCTCAGTGCCTTCTGCTCTCACTTGTGTTCCCTCTTGCAGTTGGCAGGATGCTCTGGCTCCCCAGTTTCCTGATGGATTTGGGGTTGGTTGGTCCATCTCAGCCACCCCCAGTGAGCTGCAGCCAACACTTCAGCTCCTCCTGCCACAGCCACAGGGATGCTGAAGGGCCAGGAAGGGTTTGCCGAGGGATCTGGACAGGCTGGATCCATGGGAACCTGTGCTGTAGAGAGACACTTTGGACAAAGGCCTGGAGTGCCAGGTTAGATGGGATATTGGGAAGGAATTGTTCCCTGTAAGTGTGCTGAGGCCCTGGCACAGGGTGCCCAGAGCAGCTGTGGCTGCCCCTGGATCCCTGGCAGTGTCCAAGGCTGGGTTGGATGGGGCTTCGAGCAGCCTGGGACAGTGGAAGGGGTCCCTGCCCATGGCAGGGGGGGGCCCTGGATGGGGTTTAAGGTCCCTTCCACCCCAAACCAGTGTAGGGTTTTCTTATCTACACAGCCTCCAATTGCTCCCTTCTCCTGGCTGCTGCCTGGTGGTGCAAACACGAAGAGGATGGGAGGAATCTTCAGATTTTTCTGTTTCACAAGCCAGGAACCACTTCCCTCCCCTCCCTCCCCCGCCTTGTTATTTTTCTAATCTGTTTTTAATTCCCTTGCTGCTGTTTTCCACTCCACTTGCATGTGGGGATGCAGTAACCCCAGAACTGAGCTTCCCTCCTCGCTGTGGTGCCGCTCTCACCGTGATTCCAGGTACCACAGCACGTTCACTGTTTTTGTTTTGCAGATGTAATCCGTGATAATCATTCCCAGCAAAGGAACCCAGAAAACAGTACTTACATAACAGCACGAATTAAACATTCCAGCAGGAGCTCAGAGCAGCCAGCAGGATTGAGGCCATTCCTGCTGCTCCTGCCCATCCTCCGGAGTGAGTGCAGGAGCCGTGGCTGCTCTTCAGCACCGGATGGTGTCCGTGGTCCAGTGGAAGCTGTCCCTGACCATGGCAGGGCTTGGAACAAGATGAGCTCTAAGGTCCTTTCCAACCTAAACTATTCCATGATTCTATGACAGGACAAGGGAGAATGGCTTCCCACTGCCAGAGGGCAGGGATGGATGGGATATTGGGAAGGAATTGTTCCCTCTGAGGGGGGGAGCCCTGGCACAGGGTGCCCAGAGCAGCTGTGGCTGCTCCTGGATCCGTGGAAGTGTCCAAGGCCAGGCTGGACAGGGCTTGGAGCAGCCTGGGACAGTGGAAGGTGCCCCTGCCTGTGGCAGGGGAACTGGATGAGCTTTAAGTCCCTTTCCCACCCAAACTATTCTGGGGTTCTGTGATTCAGAAGTGGGATGGGAATTGTTGTCACAACTCCTGCTGCTCCAGTGCTGCTCTTACCCCTGCCCAAGGGCAGAGGCACGTCCCTCCTGCCTCCCCTGCCCTGTGCCACTGCTCAGGGAGCCCTGGGGCTTCCTCCTCTGGGCAGTCACGCTGTCCTTTCACACTCTTGGCAGCCTCTTGGAATGTTCTAGGGCTCCTGAAATCCCTCAGCAGGGTTGGCAGTCGGCTGTGTGTGGCAAGCCAGGTCCTGTGGCACTTTCTCAGTGGAGTTTTTTGAGCTCCTGTGTTTTCAGCATTCCAGGTGAGGCTGCAGCAATAACCCCCTGGAAATAAACACAGGAACGTGACAGAGCAGAGGAGTGGTGGGGGCGAGGCTCTGGGCAGGGCTGGCGCAGCAGGAGCAGAGCAGGGTGGGCAGGAGGCTCCATGCCCACGCCAGAGCTCGGGAAAACGCTCCTGCCAGAGGAGGGGGGTGGGATGTGCAGCACGAGGGTTCTGGGGGAGGTTTAGATTGGATATTGGGGAAAATTCCTTCGTGAAGAGGGTGGTCAGGCTTTAGAAGGGGCTGCCCAGATGGTGGAGTCCCCATTCCTGGGGGGATTTACCAGCCGTGGGGATGTGGCACTTGGGTGCGTGGGTGGCCTTGGCAGTGCTGGGGAACAGTTGGACTCGATGATCTCAGAGGGCTTTTCCAGCCTGAGTGATTCCATGATTCTCTGAACTCTGCTGGCACACCAGGCCCCTTCTTTCCTCCCAGGGTGACCTGGGACAGCTGTGGTGAAGGAAAGGCCCTGTTTTGGCTGAGCTGATGCAGAAGGAGTTTGGTGCAGGAGCACGGGAGGAGAAATCCTTCTGGGTCCTTGCTCTGTGCTGCCTGTGGGAGCTGGGAGGGTGGGCAAAACCCAGGGGCTAAGGATCCTGTTGTTCACACAGGGCTTAGTTCACTCCTTGGCAAGCTGGAGAGCAGATTCTTCTCCAGCAAAAATGGGAGGGAGAAGGATAAATCCCTATGGTGAGGATTATGCTACTCCCAGAGTTGATAAATAGCAGGGGAAAACTGGTTATAAATTGATTAAGTGATAAATACCAGGGCAGAATGGTCTCTGCTTTGCCATGTTTGTAGGTACCACAAATCCATTCTTATTTCCAAAAATGCTGTGGATTGTGTTACTGGTTTGAGTTTTTCCCATGCCCATCTTCTGTGTTTCTTTAAATCTGTTTTTTCCCCCTAATTTCATTATTTATGGCCCTTTCCCCCTGTGCCATGAATGAACACTGTGAGTGTGTGCCCTGAGTAAGGGGGGATTTCCATCATTCCATGTTTTCCAGCTCCTTTCTCTCATTCTCAGTGCCTTTTTTTCTTGTTGCTTCCACATGATCTCCTCCCTTCCACATATCTTTTTGAGGAAAGAATTTCCCAAGGTCACTTTTGCAAGGCTGCAAAGCCCAAACCAGTGACCCCTGGGCAGCTGTGCCCACATGTCACCTTAACTCAGGGCTAATTATTTCCCTTGGGGGAATTGCAAATGGTGCTTTGTGACTTCCAGCCAACGGGGTTGGAACAGCCTTTGCAGAGTCATGGAATGGTTGGGGTTGAAAGGACCTTAAAGCCAGTCTTCTCCCACCCCCTGCCACGGGCAGGGACACCTTTATCCCAAGAGGGCAGAGCTTTCCCATTCCCAGTGCCCGGCTGGTGCCCAGCGAGGAGGGACCATCTGCTCTGAGTTCATCCCTCAAGTGAAAAGTTTCCAAAATGACAAACCCAGTCAATATTAGCAAGTGCAGCAGGGAAGGAACAACAAGGATCATCCTTCCCACTTCTGCACCCATGCAGGAAGGGGGATTTTTAAGATCCCAGGGAATACACAGTGCTTGCCTGGCAGGGAACCAGGAGAGGCTCACCCTTGGTGACAAGGTTTTGCTGCTTGAGCAAGAAAACACTTTAATATACTATAGACTTGTTATTTTTCACAACGGGCGAAAAAAAAGTGGTTTCCCTAAGTACCAGTGACACACCGGGTTTAGCTTGGGAAGACTTTCAAAAATATTTGTGCTAAAAATAATATCAAAACTTTCAAGCACTTCTAGTGCTGTCTAAAGTGGGAGCATGCATTATATTTATATGCTGGAAAACCTGATTCCCAAACTAAGATTCACAGGTTTCTGGAAAAATGACACATGAAAACGGACTGGACACACAGATAAAGGAAAACTTTATCCACTGGGAGAGCAAAGGATGAGAGTACCTGAAGGTAGCCTGCAAGAAAGATGGAGAGGGACTGGGGACAAGGGATGGAGGGACAGGACACAGGGAATGGCTTCCCAGTGCCAGAGGGCAGGGATGGATGGGATATTGGGAAGGCACTGTTCCCTGGGAGGGTGGGCAGGCCCTGGCACAGGGTGCCCAGAGCAGCTGTGGCTGCCCCTGGATCCCTGGCAGTGTCCAAGGCCAGGCTGGACAGGGCTTGGAGCAGCCTGGGACAGTGGAAGGTGTCCCTGCCATGGGATGAACAGTTCCAGCACAGGGGGTTCCCGGGATGGTGAGGGGCTGCGGTGTCCTCATGGAGATGGGGCTGCAGGAAGGGCACAAAGCCGGGTCCTTGCTCACCCTGGCTCTTGAGCCCTGAGCTCTCTCTCAGTGCTGGGAACAGACTGTGGTTACTGATTTTTAAGGCAAGTTTTTAATGCCACGTTTAGCAGCACAACAGGGATTTTCATACAATTGGGAGCACTAAGGGGGAGATTCCCAGCTCAGGGAATCAGTTCAGTATCTCACTGTTACTGTCAGTCATTCAGAATTCCCACAGGCTTCTTTCTTTACCTGGCACAGAATAAGGCTGTTGGAGGTAAATCAAGTTTGAACTCTGGAAACAATAACAGTCCTTGCTAATTAGAAATGAGTCACTGAGTGAAAACTGATCCTTCAGTGGGTCTCAAGGCATTTCTGGCGGGTTGGGCTGGGGCAGAGGGGGAGGTGGCCATTGAGGAATGAGGGACTGGCAGGAAACCTTGTGGTGGTTCTGTCTAATGAAGCCCAACAGCTCCTGCTCCTGGCCACAGATGGGAAAGTGGGATTTGGATTGGTGGTGGGATGCAACAGCTCTGTGCAACCCTGGCAGGGCACAGGGAGTCCCTCAGGGTTCTCCCTGCACGTGAAGGAATTTGGGTTGGATGTTCATTTGTTACTCAGGTATCAGGGAATTGCTGGGACTCACAGCTTGAGGGAACAGAGCACCTGCAGAGCCATGTGTGGCTTCCATCCCCCTGAGATTTCTGACATCCCTCTGGACAAGGTACTTGGGATATCTGAGCATACTGCAGTCACAGAATCACAGACATTTTTAGGTTGGGAAAGCCCTCAAAGATCACCCAAATCCCTCTATTCCGCAGCCCTGCTAAGGCCACCTCTGACCCATGTCCCCAGGTGCCACATCCGCATGGCTGTTAAATCCCTCCAGGTTTGGGAGGGGACTGGAGCATGGGGACTCCCCCACTGCCCAGGGCAGCTGTGCCAGGTCTGCACAGTTCTTACCATAAAGAAATGTTCCCAAAATCCACCTGAGCCTCCCCTGGCCCAGCCTGAGGCCGTTCCCTCTCCTCCTGTCCCTGTTCCCTGGGAGCAGAGCCCGACCCCCTCGGCTGTCCCCTCCTGTCAGGAGTTGTGCAGAGCCACAAGGTCCCCCCTGAGCCTCCTTTTCTCCAGGCTGAGCCCCTTCCCAGCTCCCTCAGCCTCTCCTGGGGCTCCAGCCCCTTCCCTGGACACGCTCCAGCCCCTCCAGGTCTCTCCTGTCAGGAGGGTCCCAGAGCTGCCCCAGCACTGGAGGTGCCCCAGCAGTGCCAGCTCAGGGGACGGGCACTGCCCTGCTCCTGCTGCCACCCCAGGGCTGGCACAGCCCAGCTGCCCTTGGCCTCTTGGCCACCTGGGCACACCTGGCTCGTGTCCAGCCACTGTCACCGGCACCTCCAGGGCCTTTCCTGCTGTTGTTTGCTCCCTGCTCCCATCCCAGGCGATGCAGCAGGAGCAGGTTGCCCTCTCCTGGCTCGCTGCTCCCATGGATTCCTGGCTGCCTGTGGAGCTCCGTGTGCTCCGTGAAACAAAGAGGTTTCCCAGCTCTTGCGTAAGCCCTGTCCCTGCGGAGAGCCTGGCTTTGGAGGCACTGAGGTTAGCCTGTGCTTGACTTTGCAATTGGCCTTTAATGGATGTCTTGGAAAAGAGGGGTTTGCCAGCCAGACCTTGCTTGGACACTCTAATAGGGCAGGAGAGTCAGCTTTTCTGTGGGAAGAGCTGCTCCTCC
Source organism: Chloropsis cyanopogon (assembly GCA_013400585.1). Lineage (NCBI taxonomy): Eukaryota > Metazoa > Chordata > Aves > Passeriformes > Irenidae > Chloropsis > Chloropsis cyanopogon. The sequence continues at coordinate 246,965 of WEZZ01015550.1, read as the reverse complement.
TCTCCCGGTGTTCCAGCCCCTTTCCCAGTCCCAGACAGAGCCCCCAGGACCCCAGGGACAGCATGTGGGGACCCCCGGGCTCCCCCTGCACCGACACTCCGGGCTGCAGGTGGCACAGCTGGGCTGTGCTGGCACCTTGTGGTGCCTGTGCTCCTGCAGCGCCTCGGCTCCTCCCCGTGCTGGAATCTGATGCCAGCAGAGGCTCCTTCGGGGCATTTCCCTCAATCCACCTGGGAAATTTAGAATTCTTGTGGAGTTTTAGTAGTCTTTAAGCTAAAATTGTCACTCTAGAGGGTGAAGATCAACTTGCAGAGGATACAATGCCACTTTTATTCTGCTCAGCTTTTCATTTTATTTGAGGAAAATCTCTCTTGTGTAATAACTTGGAGCCTCCTTCATTGCCTCTATTGGTGAGAGGTGGGATGGGATTCATGGGATGCTGCTTCTGCTGGGAGGTCTGCTGGGGGTCTTGGCCCTGCTGGGCTGAGGATGTTTGGTGCCTTGGGTGGGCTCAGCAGCCTCTCCTGCAGGAGCCCTGTCCTGGGACAAGCGTGAGCAGGGATCCAGCTCCAGCTTCCCCCAGGAGGCCATGCTGGAGGTGAAACACAAACCTTGTGTGGAGTGCAGAGCCACTTCTCCAAGGATGGATGCAGCTCCAGAGCCTGCCTTTTCCCGTGGAAAATGGCTTCTGGTGGTGCTGTAATAATGTCATGTTGGCAGGGAAGCTGCTCCTGGAGATGGATAACCAGGGAGTTTAGACCTCAGTTATTAGATTTGTAGCTTCAACTAAAAATTTAGCTCTAAGGAGTGTTTCCAATTTAAAATGAGTCTCCTCAGGGAGCAGCTCTCCCTCTGGCAGCAACTCATTCACCAGGAACTCAAATATTCATTTATAGTTAGAGCTGGGCAAGGGAAGGGAAAACAAAGAGGACTGAAAGCATGACAAGATGATAAACACCCAGTTTGGTATTCTCCCTGAAATGTGCTGGTAGGAGCTTAAACTGCTGCCAGAGCCTCGCTGGGGGGTGTGGTGGGTGTTGGATTTAGGGGCACAGTGGTGACAGTGGCACACTGGGTTATCCCTCAGCTCCTGATAGGATGGAGGGAGGAAGGGCTGAACCCTTGGATGGTGTAAGGTGCTGACACTGACTTCCGAGAGGATGGAGGGATACAAAAGCTGTTAATCCTTTTTAAACAGGGCCCTGGGTGCTGCAGGTGGAGGTTTTCCAGCCATGGAGGTGGGTTTATAAAGAGGAAGTTCAGACTGGACATCAGGAAAAATTTCCTTCATGGAAAGTATTGTTAAACACTGGCAGGGGCTGCCCAGGGAGGTTTGGGGTCCCCGTCCCTGGAGTGCCCAAGGAGCAGCTGGACTCAGTGCTCTGGGCTGGGGACAAGGTGGGCATCCAGCACAGCTTGGACTCGATGGCCTGGGAGGGCTTTTCCAGCCTCCCAGTGATGCTGGGATTGTGTGGGGGTGAGGAGGCTGGTGTTCCCAGTGCTGCCAGGTTCAGAGCTGGGACCTGCAGCCAGCCCGTGAGCACAGGCAGCATCACTGTTCCCTCTTCCCAGGAATGGTGCAGGGTGTGCTGGTTCTTGGCAGGACTCCCTGCTGGAGGAGTACAGCTCGTTCCCGTGGAGAGCCAGGTGGAGCAGGCAGTGCTGCCATCCCAGGGCACTCAGTTACCTGCGTGGGGAGCACTGGGAGGGGGCTCCTGCCTGAATGGAATTCCTGCAGACTGCAGGGAATGACAGACTCTGTGAATTTCTGTCTCTGCTGTGGGACTGGCTCTGAAATCCCCAGCTAAGCCACTTCTCTCCTCATTCAAGGCAGCTCAAGGGATCCCTCCTTTCCCTTCTCTGCCCTGGGGAGCCTGACCCAGAGGAACATTTTCCTGCTCCCATTCCCTCCTTGGCATCTTGTCAGTAAGCAGTGCAGAAGAAATGTGCTGGAGGGTGAATGTCTGGCTTTAAACAAGGAAAGGAGTAAAAACCCTCAAATTCCCTCCAGGTTCTACCTCTGCTCTCCAGCCCCTGGCTGCAGGATGGAGTTCCTGGGTGAACCAAGTTCCTCCAGCAGTCTGGGAGCAGAACTGTTGGAGTGTGATGGAAAACTCATGTGTGAGCTCTTCCAACTGCCTATTTACACTAAACCAAGGATATTTTGGTTATTCCTCTGATTTCCTTTTTGAGGGTGAATTATGTAACTGAAGAATCCAAGATTTCCATAGCACAAAAACCCACCATGGGATTCAGTGTCACCAAGGTGGGGCAGGTAGGCAAGTTTCTTGCACTCCAGCAGCATTTTTGAGAGGAATAAAATAAATGGAGTCAGGAGCAAACTGTTAAAAAAAAGCCAGTTGTTGGGCAAAGCTGTTGAAGAGCCTTTGGGGAGCTGTTCCTCTGGAGACAACCTTTGTGGTTGACCTTGGACCACGTTGGATTTGGGGCATCCCTGTGTTGAGATTGGCAGATGGGGCTTAAACTGCTCAGGACCTGCAGTGGTGTTTCCTGGTGATATCCAGGGGCTGGAGTTCTTCTCAGTCAAGAAGGAAAATGCTCTCAGTATAACTGGTAGGTTTTTTTCTTTACTTTTTACTATGTAAATATTTTTTCCTTTGATTCACACAGAGCAGGAGGGAAGATCCCATGTTATCTCCTTGCCCAGAGGAGGTTTACAGTGCTGAATGTGTTTCCTTTTGGATGTCCTGAACGTTTCTGACAATGTAGGCACAGGGAGATTGGCTTTTCCTGGGAGGGAGGAGAGAACCAGGAAGGGTTGGAGAAGAGGCCCTGGCACAGGTTGCCCAGGGAGTTTGTGGATTCCCCTGGAAGTGTCCAAGGCCAGGTTGGACAGGACTTGGAGCAGCCTGGGCTAGTCGAAGGTGTCCCTGCCCATGGCAGGGGGTGACACTGGATGGGCTTTAAGGTCCCTTTCCACCCAAACTATGATTTTGTGATATTTCAGGCATGTTCACTCCTGTGTGTGTGAATTCATGTGGGGTGGTTTTGGGCATCATACTTTAAACAGACAGCTGGAATTTGGGGAGTTGAGGAACACCCACCCCTCTAGGAAACACTTATAAGAATCAAATTTTATTAAAAGCTCCAAAAGCAGCAGAGGATGAAGATGTGTTGAGTGTTTTCCAATACAATGAAGGTTTTTTGCAGAGGAAAGTGGCCATTTCTCCTTTGTGTCTGCAGGGGGCAGAGACAATCCCTGCAGTTGGAGCAGGGAGATAATTTGGGGGTTGGGAATAACTCTGCCTAAAAACCACAACAATCCCAAAGCAGGAACACCTGGAATCAGTGCAGCTGTTTTATTTTGGAATATTTGGGCATTTCTGGAAAGAGTATTTCAAGGCAATATTAGATTATATACAGTAAATTACTATATTTAATATCTCATATTTAGTGTATTATAAGGTATTTCAGTGCAGGCACAAGTCCCCAGAATTCTTTTCAGGTGGTTTTATCGCCATAGGATTTGAAGTAAGGACTTGAACTTGGGCAGGGAATGTCTATGTCTCCCTTGACGTGCAGCTCTGCCCTGATGTGCTCCAGAAGAGACCCCCAGAAGGGGCTGGTTTTGGGCTTTTCCACTGGAAACTTGTAAAAGGTGAAATTTCCCAAGTTTCTGGTTTTTTCTGAGCCCGTTTTCCATGTGCTGGGGCAGCACAGCTGCTGTGAGTGAGGTGCAGGAGAAGGAGGAGGAGGAAGAGAAGGAGGAGGAGGCACTCCCAGCCCTGAGCACGGGGAATGAGAGCTGCGGAGAGGGGAAGGGAAGGGAAGAAATGAGGATATGGAGCGTGCGGAGAGCGTCCCGGGGGAAGGCTGGCCCGGGCTCGCAGCCGGCCGGGGCTGGTCCCGCGTCCCCCGTCGCTGTCCCTGCCTCCCCTCCGGAGCGCTGGATGAGGAAGAGGTGCTGTGGGAAACGCAGTAAGTAATTCCCTGAATCCAGCCTGGGAGAGGCAGGAGGGGGGCTGAGCTGTCTGGGTGCAGCGTGTGGGGCCGGGCTCCTTTCGGGTGTGCAGTGGGTTTGGAAATGTTTGGGGCAGTCCCAGGAGTTGAATTGATTATAAATGGATACATTTGAATTGATTATAAATGGATGAAGTGATGGGTGTTCCCATATGTGAGGGGTCCGCAGAGGGTCCCTGTGTGGGGCAGCCTTTCATCCCACCCTGCCCCATGCTCAGGCCGGATGGGGCTCCGTGCAACCCCATGGGGCTGGAACGAGGTGGGATTTAAGGTCCCTTCCCACCCAGCCCATTCCAGGATTCTGCCCGGTGCAGGGAATCTCTGAGCCAGGGAGAAGTTATTGTAGCTGCTCCAGAGAAAGCATTTCCAATCGATTTTAATGGATGAGCTGGAGTTTGAGGTGGTTTGGTCCCACTAATCCTGGCAGGGCTTTGTAACAATCACCTGATGTTTTTATCAGTTGGTTTGGGAGGTGGATGTGGCAAAGCTGTAAAGATACTAGAAAATTAGGGATTATAGGGGCTTTCAAGATTAACTGGATAATGATAAAGGAGATGTCAGGCTGAAGAATGCAGCGACTGCAGATGGGAGTGTTCTTGGGAATGCTCAGGAACAGGAAAACGGAATTCTTGAAGTTCTCCAGTTTGTTCTGGAATTTCATCAAACTTGGAAAAGAGGTCAGACTAAACCCAAATGCAGCCATCCTCTGATCTACCTGCCTCGTTTTCTTCCAGGCAAAATATTTGGAAGGTAGAAGTTGCATTTTAAAATTTGATAGAGTTTCTGGAAGATGAATGGTCTGATGTTGCTGGGAGATCCATAGTCTGGGAGTGTGTTGTGGGATGCTGTGTGTGCCACGAGGAGATGGATGGTCTCCTCCTGGTTCCCCTCCTTCACTGTGTTTATCCCAGCCGTTCCCTGACCCCTCATCCAGCCCTGGGTATTCCACGCCCTCACTGCTGTTCCCACCTGAGTCACCTCCCGAGTTTTGGTTGCTCAGCAAGAAGTAACATCACAATTCCAGAATTTCCCTTGGAAAGAAAGGAGAAAGCTCATCCTGACACAGAGCAACAGGGCAGGGGGCCTTTCCCAGGCACCTTCTGCTGTTCCTGGGACCCAGGTAACTCTTGATTTGCAGCAGAATGAGCTAAATCCAGGGATTAACCTGCAGTCTGTTGATAAGCAGGGAACTTGAGGACTGATTTCCAAATGTTCAGATGAATGACTGGGGGTGTGACTTAAATATTGGCAGGAGGAGGCTGGGGGCAGCTGGCAGAAGAGATGCAGAGCTGTGTCCATTTGGGAATGTGATCCTTATGGAGAGGATCTTAGGGTTTTTTTGCCATGGTCCTGCCTTGATTTCCTGCAGCAGGAGTAGAGCTGAGTTGTGTCTGATCAGGGGTTGGGAATTAGGATGTAATACAGAATATAAATGTGTGTGTGTCTGTGTATGTATGGCCCTGTATAGGTATTAACTCTGGTCTCAGTGTCAAAACACAGATCCTGCTTCCACTGGTCCTTGGATATGATACCAGAGCTGGAAATGCTTGTTTTGAGCTAAATCCCATCAAGACCTTCTTCTCCTCTCCAATTAAAAATCCAATCTCTTGTGGTGGTCATTTTCCCCTTAAGAACTGCCGATTCTTACCCAAACCATCAATAAATATGCCAATAATTTAATGAAATCTTTGTGTGTATGCGCACTGCTAGCATTAGTTTCCCTGGCTTGAATGCACATAGTAAAGATAGTGTGATCTGGCTGAATTTCTCCTTTTTTCACCTGGAATTGTTGCACAGTCCCTGCCTCTCTATTTCAATGTGTCCACAGAAAGTGGTTCCAACATAAAAGCTGGAATACAAACGTTTCCTTCTTGCTGTAAAATCCATTTAATCCAGCTGAAGTGGGAAAAAAATGATGAAATACGAACTATTGATCCCTGTGGGTACTGGAGATTCCCAATTCCCGCTCCATGCTCTGGGTCCCACTGCACACACGCAGCAGCTCCTGCCTGCAGCTGCTGGGCTCTGAATTGGGATTTATGCCGCATTTTCCCTCCAGAATTACTCATTCCCTCGAGACTGGGAAAATTAAAGCTGGGAAAATCCAATGGTTTTGGACTGGAAGGGAGAGAAAATGGATCTGAGGGAGGACAGGGCTGGAGGAGCCTGTGGGGGTTTGGTACAGAGCTGTTGGAAAGTGAAAAGTGGCTGAGCGACTGAAATGGATAATGGACTTTCTGATAAAAAATAAAGCAATTCTGATCTTTATTTTAAGCCAACGTCCTAAAAATAACCTCCAGCAGCATTTAAAGGGACAAGCTTCCAAATCTCCCACTCCCTCCCTAAAAAGCCAGCATCCCTCTGGGTTTGGGGCTGGGTATTCCACAATATTCCACAGCACCGCTCCGGAGCCGGCCCCGGCCGACCCTCCCCGGGCTGGGGCTGCTGCTGGCGTTCTCTGTCCCGTTTTTTTGGCAGGATGAGGCGGTTTTCCGGCAGCGATGGAGTTAAGGCTGCTCCGTGGTGCATGCTGGTACGAGGCTGGTTTGATGATGGAGCCGTAGTGCCCTGCTACCGGCATGTGCTGGGAATGGATGATGGGAAGTGTGGCACTGGAATAAGGACATTTCCCTGGGCCGTTGTCTCTTCATTGCTGTGGGTTTTCCTCCATCCCAAAGCTCCCAGCCATGTAGGAGGCAGCCTCGGCGAGAGCGATCCCGCGGTGGGGATGAAGGGTAGGGGCTGCTGGGAGACGGGATCCCTCCGCTCCTTCTGCAACGCCGGCTGTCTGAATAAATTCCACAAGGGTTAGTGGCCTTCCCGGCGTTCTGGATGGATCCCTGGGGCTGCCCTGCTCTGCTGGGGAGCGGTGGAGGGGCTGCTCTGCTGGGGTGTCTGCCCGGGGTGGGGAGGGGGTGTTCGAGCCCACGGCGAGGAATATTAGGAATGCACGTGTGCCATCTGCCCTGCAGGCACCATGTGCTACAGCCCTGCTGGGTTTGGTTGGAGATGGACAAAGTGTGGGGCTCCTGCTTTATCAGGTGTTGAAAAAATCCAGAATCCAGACTGACTTAGATTGACTCAGTTTTAATACAAAGAACCCTTTAAATTTGCTGATAATTTGTGCTATTCGGGCACCTTCAATTGCACAGGGTATTGGGCTGTTTGTCATGGGTAAATCTGTCCCTGTGTTGGTGTCAGGATGTATTTTTTTAGTTCTAAGCCAAATTCCTTTGAGTTGAGGTGGAACAAGAGCATTGCTGTGTTGGTCCTGTGCTGCTCCCTGCCCACGCCGTGGTGAGAGGCAGAGATGTTCTCCAGGAACACTGAGCTGTGATTTAAGGTGTGCACTAAAATGTCCTGCCTGTTATTGCCCTCTGTGTTAGTCCAGGTGTTTCCCAGTAGAGCTCAATGCTGGCTGTGCAGGAGCACTGTCCTTTATGGGATAAAGGATGCTCTGCCCAAATCTGCACTGCTTTATGACAGAAATACCCATTTTGGTGTTTCTTCCTGAGTGGGATGAAGCAGGAAAAGGCTGGGGGTGGGTCCTGCCTTTCAGTTCAACTTTTGTGTTGCTTCATGGCAGCATAACAATTAATGGAAGTGTTCCAGGCCAGGTTGGATGGGGCTTGGAGCACCCTGGGATAATGGAGGGTGTCCCTGCCCATGGCAGAGGGTGGGATTGGATGAGCTTCCAGGTCATTCCCAACCCAACCCAACCCATTCCATGATTAATCAGTGGAGGGGCTGAACAAAACCCAGTGTCTCACTGTGAAGGCTGCTGGTGAGAAATGAGGATTTGCAGGATGTTCTTTGCTTTCCTTGCAGACCAGAGACAGCTCCCCTGATCCTGGGCACTGGCAGCTCATCACATCCCATGTTTTATTTCTGTCCCTGTTGTGTTCCAAGGGTCTGCCTGCAGAGACCTGGCAACACCTGGTGATTCACACCTGGGCCTTGTGATGGTCAAATCCAAATGTCGCTTCTTTGATGTAGTTTGGGATAATGGCAGGACAAGGGGAATGTCTTCCCACTGCCAGAGGCAGGGATGGATGGGATATTGGGAAGGAATTGTTCTCTGGGAGGGTGGGCAGGCCCTGGCACAGGGTGCCCAGAGCAGCTGTGGCTGCCCCTGGATGCCTGGCAGTGTCCAAGGCCAGGCTGGACAGGACTTGGAGCAGCGTGGGACAGTGGAAGGTGTCCCTGCCATGGCCATGGGACCACTGGATGGTCCCTTCCCACCCAGCCCATCCATGATGCCATGGTTCTGTGTCACTCTGCTCCCTCCTGTGGTCCTGTCCTGCTCTCAAGCATCGCTTCATAATAAATTATTTTATCTAAATGCAATTTCCTTCCCCCAGAAAAGGGTGAGGAAAGGAGGAATGCAAATAGGTCAAATCATAATACAAGCAATTGAGGATTTACAGCTGGCTTCAGATGACCAAAAAAACCAAAATCTTTTTTATCAAATCCAGATTGTTGCCTTCCCTTTGCTTTCCCTCTCGAGCTGTTTTTCCAGCTGGGTGACGTAAGGACATGCGTGTTCCAGGAGTTCTGCACAGAGCTTTACATAACAAGGCTTCAGTGGAGAATAAAATGCCCCAAACCAGAACTATTCTCATCAAAAGCTGAAACCAGTCTAGTGTGAAAATTCGGGGGAAGGTGAGTGGTGAGCACTGGAGAAATGGGGAGTGGGCTTGGGAACTGCAGGGAAGAACCTGGGGAGAGGTTTCCAAGGGTGTCCAAGGCAAGACTGGGGTATTTCCGTGGCTGGCCTGGTCTTTTTCTCCCCCCAAAACATCTTTCCCCCATTTTATGGTGGTATTTTGGGAAAGCTTTGCAGTGACATGGAAAAATTTTCCCTGTCTGGTGGGGGAACATCTATTTCACACATGTGAAACAAATTTGACAAACCCAGAGGCTTTGGCCCTGGGATATGACAGGCAAATGTTTGTCATGTTTTAACAGCAAACTGAACCCCAAAGCTGGGAAAATGTTGGCTTTTAAAACCAATTTACTGTAAAAACTGTGATGTGCAAAGTGTGTCGCTCTGGTAGGCACATTCCCCATTGGAAATGCAATATTTTGGATGGGAAAATACGTCCCAAGGAGGCTTTGCTTTTCATTTGGAAATTCTCATGCTGTGATTTTTTTTCCCCTACCAAAATTTTGTCCTTAAATCCACTTATCTCCTCCAAAGGGGCTGTCTGAAGTATGTTTAAAATGCTGATGACTTTTAATGAGCAGCCCAGGGAAAAGCTGGGCCTGGCTCTGCTCAGCAGGAGATTCCTTGGGAACAGAAGAGCTCAGCCTGGAGGCTTTGAGTGGCTTTAGGAGATCCTTTTGTGCTTGTAAGATAAAACCAATTATTGAATCTTTGGTTTGAATGATTCAATATTCCAGAATGATTGGGTTGGAAGGGTCCTTAGGGCTTCTCCAGTGCCGCCCCCTGCCTTGGGCAGGGACACCTTGTACTGTGCCAGGGTACTCCAAACCCCATCCAGCTTGGCCTTGGACACTTCCAGGGATGGGGATGGCACAAATTGTGATTATACAGAGACAAGGGAGGTGAAATGGATGTAAGGAGATGTTTTGTTCTGTGTTAGTGTGTTAAGGGGCTGATCTGGCTCAGTCAGAGCTGATGGATCTTGGGTTTTGGATTAGTGGCCAAATTAAGGAGGATGGACTGGGGTACTGAAGTCTTTAGAGAAAGAGGAATGCAGACACTTCACTTGCTGTGCTCAGAAAGGTCTGTGGGTAGCTAACAGATAAAGATAATTAGCTTATCATTAGTTAATTTTGAGGATCTCAAAGCTCTTGCCAGTAGAAGCAGCGCTGTTCCTGCTTTCAGAGGGCATTTCCATCAGGAATTTCTCTCTCCAGCTCCATGCTGTGTGTTTGGTGCTGGGTTTCTTACCATGCCCAAATGCAGTCTGTCATTAATATTTGGTAGTGACATGGACGATTATCCTCAAAGGAATGTCAGATCCTGGGCTGCACCTGGCCCATGGCTTCAGCACACAGAGGGGACCATAAAATTGATGGAAAAATGTGTTTCTCTCCCTATAGACATACAGAGTGTATTTATTTCATGGCCCAGCTAGGAACCATTTAAATGAGTGTTTAAAGTCTGCTCAGGAATGAGCTGGATTAAATTTCCAGGAGGACCAAGCACACGAGGCTGCTGGAGCGTTGATGATGGACAGGCTGTATCCTGCTCCCAAAGCAGATATGTTGGTTCAGCCTTTATCCAGATTTATTTAGAAATTTCTTGAGGTGGGGGAGCTCTTTCCTGAGAGTTTTGGCATGAGGAGGTGCTGAATCCATTGGCTGCATCCTGGTTGTTCTGCTCCTAGGTTAAGAGTCTGGAGTTTGGTCTGGGGCTGTGCCCGGCTGGAGCTGCTGGGGAACTGGAGATGTTTTGTTGCAACTTTAGCAGTTGTGGTGCTGATTTATTTGTGAAAAGCACTTAAAATCTGTCATCAGGGCTGCTGGATTCACCTCGTTTAAAATAAAGCCTGGATTCTCCATGGCTGAGTCATGAGTCACCCAGGGTGCATTGACATGGGGCCCTGCCTGGTTTCCTTTGCTGTGGATGGTTTTTCCAGGTGAAATAACGAGGTAGGAATGTCCATGGGGGCGTTTGGAGATGTTTCATGTTGTGGAATCCTTTCATTTCAAGAAGTGGGAGCTCAGGGAGCTCAGTGTGAGCTGGGATGTCCAGGTCAGAAGTGGAAGGAAACCCTTCCCCGCGACTGCCCTTGACCCCAGGGCTGGGGGAGGTGGATGTGGAGGTATGTCTGCACTGGGCTGTGCCAGGGGGGATTCAGGCTGGAGATCAGGGAAAGGTTCTTCCCCCAGAGGGTGCTGGGCACTGCCCAGGCTCCCCAGGGAATGGGCACAGCCCCGAGGCTGCCAGAGCTCCAGGAGCCTTTGGACAGCGCTGCCAGGGATGCCCAGGCTGGGATTGCTGGGGCGTCTGGGTAGGGCCAGGGGCTGGGCTGGATGATCCTGGTGGGTCAGCTCAGGGCATTCCATGATTCTATTCCATGATTCTATTCCATGATTCTATTCCATGATTCTCACTGGGATGAGCTCGTAGCGCAGTGAGTGTCCCTGGGCCATCAGGGAATGTCAGAGTGCCTGGAGCTGGCCAAGCCCATCCTTTGCAGCAGGGAGCCCTCAACGCTCAGCAAAGCAGCAGATCACGTGCTGAGGGCATGGAATGTTCATCTTCTTTCCAAAGATGCCCTCTCTGCCCTGTTCTCTTTCATTTTTAGCAGTTGTGAAGGTGGATTCCTGCCCACAAGCACATGTGGCTTGGCTGGGAGAGGATGCATCCCAGGGACGTGCAGGTGTCATGGAAATGGTTCAGGGACGTGGTCTAGGGTTGGGCCTGGAGGTGTTGGAAGTTAATGGTTGGACTCAGTGACCTTAAAGGGCTTTTCCAACCCAAATAATCCTGGGATTCCAATGACATGGATGTGCTGCCCGGGAGCTCCTGGTGCGGGCACAAGGCAGGAGCTGTTCTGCACCTCGGAGCTGATCAGCAGCAATCACTAATAACAGGAGTTTACTGGCTGTATCTTAATTACAAAGCACAGTAATTAGGGAGGAAGTGGCCATCCTGACAGCCTGATGGTGTTAATTAGAGACCAGAAATGCTCTTACAGAATTGGAAGGGAGATGAACTCCCAGCTCCATCAAATGGCTCTGCAAATAGAGGCCCTGGCTGCAGCAGGAGTGGGTTTCTTTATTTCCTTTCCCTTTTTCCCTGATCTCTCTGCACTGACAGCCAGCACAGCATTTCCTGTAGAGACTGTGCAGCATGGAGTGCCCTTCTCCCTCCCTGTGCCAAGCTGCTGAGAGATTCCAGGGATGGATTGGTTGTTCCGAGGAGCTTTTGGCAGTGAATCATTGTCAGGAGCTGCTGTGCAGGGAGCAGAGCACGGCCTGGCCTCAGCCCTTGCTGCTCTGTGTCCTGCTGCTGCAGCAGCTGTCAGTGCAGCCAGTGCTGCTGTGCTGGTGCTTCCTGCAGGGATCAAACCTGGATTTACATGTGCTCCCACAGCAGGAACTGAGCCTGCTCAGTAAGGGGCTGGGGGTTGTCCTTGCTGTAAAGGAGGTGGGTGCCAGGCATGGGGCCCATGTGAGATGGTTCATGGCTCACCACAGGCACTGAACTGTGACTTCGTGCTCTAACCTGGGACATGTGACAGTGCCCTGGCCTTGGGGACAGGTCTGTTATCCTGTGACAGCCCTGAAATCACCTGTCCTTGCAGGGGAGGTGACCTGGGGACAGAGGGGCTGGAAAGCTGCTGGTGGGAAAAGCACTGGAGGTGCTGGTGGCAGTGGCTGGACACGAGCCCAGGTGTGCCCAGGTGGCCAAGAGGCCAAGGGCAGCTGGGCTGTGCCAGCCCTGGGGTGGCAGCAGGAGCAGGGCAGTGCCCGTCCCCTGTGCTGGCACTGCTGGGGCACCTCCAGTGCTGGGGCAGCTCTGGGACCCTCCTGACAGGAGAGACCTGGAGGGGCTGGAGTGTGTCCAGGGAAGGGAATGGAGCTGGGAAGGGGCTGGAGCCCCAGGAGAGGCTGAGGGAGCTGGGAAGGGGCTCAGCCTGGAGAAAAGGAGGCTCAGGGGGGACCTTGTGGCTCTGCACAGCTCCTGACAGGAGGGGACAGCCGGGGGAGTCGGGCTCTGCTCCCGGGGAACAGGGACAGGAGGAGAGGGAACGGCCTCAGGCTGGGCCAGGGGAGGCTCAGGGTGGAATTTGGGAGATTCCTTTGTGGTAGGTGCAGTCAGGCACTGACAGGGGCTGTCCAGGGAGTTTGGAGTGCCCATCCCTGCAGGTGTCCAAGGAAGGCCTGGATGGGGCACTCAGTGCTCTGGGCTGGGGACAAGGTGGGGATTTGACACGGCTTGGACTTCATGGGCTTGGAGGCTTTCCCTGCCTGTGGACTCTGAGGGAGCAGGATTGAAATCCAAAGGCAAAAGGGATGTGAGCTGGATGCCTTTTTGGGGTGCTGCTGCCCCACTGCCATCCTCCCTGAGCCTGAGGCTCCTAGCAGAGCAGCGGGGCTGGGAGACTCCCAGGCCCTGCATGTTTCTGCTGTGCCTTTGGCGTGTCCTGACCTTTGGGAATCGGAGGACGGTGGATACCTGACACCCCTGGATCCTCTTACCCCGGGTAAGCTGAGCCCTGCCAGCTCAGGAGGGTTTCAGTGCCCATCAGGATGTGTCTCCATCTCCGTGTCCGCACTGCAGCTCAGCCTGGATGCTTCTCCAGAGCCTGGGATGAGCTGAGCTTGGGGCCTGCAGGGATGTGCTGAGCCCTAATCCCGAGGCAAGGGACACGATGGCTGCTGGATTTGGGAGAAGGGAGGCTCAGGGGCTCTCTCTGAGCTGCTCTGGGTGGCACAGCAGCAGTTTGGGTTGGGCTGCCTGTGTCCCAGCACACCATCACTGCTGTTGTCCTGGTGCTGCTGGGTTTCGCTGTTCCTCTGTGATCCTGCACAGCCGTGGGTGCGACAGGGACAGAGCCATCACTGCCCTGTCCCTTCCCTGCCTCCCTCTGCTCCCCCTCCCTGGGAGTGAGGGCCCTTGTCATCTCCTTCTTGTCCACAGGGTTAGTGAGCAAGGAGAGAGCTGACAGGAGTGTAGGAGTGTCCTTTGCACATCTCCCACTGCTTTCCGTGAGCAGGAGGAAGCCTGGGGCAGGATGTGTGTTCCCTGCTGATGGGAGACTTCCAGAAAAAAAAGAAGCTCCTGGTAAAAAACATAAAATAAAAAAATCCTGGGTCAGATTCCCTGTGGTGAGCCCCTAGGAGTGCTCCTGGGTACACCAAGGATGACGTTATCCTCAGGGATGGGGGCTCCTGGGAGCTCTCCAAGGCCGTTGGCTTCCTGAGTCTCCTTCACTGATGGATGTCAGGGGGAGAGGCCAGCCCATCCGTGAGCTCCCCTCCTCGTCCTGCTGACATTGGAGATGGACCTGGGCTGGAAAATGTTTAAGCATCATAAAAAATGGATGTTCAGTGATGCAGGAGGAGACATCCAAGACGCGCGATGGTTTCGGTAGCAGCGTGCCAGGGTTTGCTGTTGTCTGTGGAAGAACAGTGTCACCCCCCAGCTGTGACAGCGCTCACTTCCGTGAGTACCTGCGCTGAGAAAAACCTCATTTCCTCCAAAATATTTTAATTTTGGCTATTTCTGCCCTTTTCTGGGATTGTTCCTGGCTAAGGGAGCTGCTTGTGCCTGGCCCAGTGTTCTACTCCTGCCTGTCACCCCTTCAGGGACTTGGGGACTTCTTGTCCCCAAGCTTGTGGTGCCACCAGGCTGTGGCAGCTGCTCCATTTCAGTGTGGGGGAGTGATCCAAATCCATAGTAATCACTGGATACTGAAGGATTCAGTGACTAAATGAAAAGAAACAATTAATTAACAACTTTTGTACATTTTCTGACATGCTTTGGACAAGAACAAGTGACTGAATTATTTATGGTGCCACTTGTGTCCATGGGCTAAATATTCCCTTGGAGATGGTCCCAGAGCTGCAGGCTGGGCAAGTCTTCCCTGCTGGGATGTCTTGGATCAGGTGTGGGCTGTGAATTCAGAGGGTACAGAGAAATAAGAGCAGGGGTGGTTTGGTGAAGGGCGAGTGGGAGATGTTCAGCTGGATGTGGGTATTTCAGAGGCTCAGAAAGGGACACCGAGGTCTGTGCCTTTGTCCTACTGATACGGATCTATCCAGGGATGAGAAATGCTTTCACAGGCAGCTTTGGGAGGGGCTGGTGGGGAGGGTAACTGGATATCCGGGCTGACTGCAGGATTTTGGAGTGATGGGGCCTCCTGCAAGGTCACCATAGCTCCCAGAATTGTGGAATGCTTTGGGTGGGAAGGGACCTTAAAACCCATCCAGTGCCACCCCTGCCATGGGCAGGGACACCTTCCACTGTCCCAGGCTGCTCCAAGCCCTGTCCAGCCTGGCCTTGGGCGCTTCCAGGGATCCAGGGGCAGCCACAGCTGCTCTGGGCACCCTGTGCCAGGGCCTGCCCACCCTCCCAGAGAACAATTCCTTCCCAATATCCCATCCATCCCTGCCCTCTGGCAGTGGAAGCCATTCCCTGTGTCCTGTCCCTCCATCCCCTGTCCCCAGTCCCTCTCCAGCTCTCCTTGAGCCCCTTTGGGCACTGGCAGGGCCTGCTGGGATCCCTGGCCGCTTCCTGGGCTTGCAGAGGAAATGAGGAGCTGAAGGTGATGCTGCAGGCACTGAGGCTGTGTGCTTGCCTCCTGCCAGTGGGGCCAGTCCCGGCCTCTCCCGCTGGGATTCCTGGCAGGGAAGCATTTTCCAGATGTGACAAGAGGCAGTCACTGTCCTTGGCCCCAGCTCTGCACCCAAACTGCTCCTGGAGTTCAGCACTTCGTGTGTTGCTGCTGTTCCGAGCTGGAGAATGAAAAATTTTCTATTTTTATCAAGCCATTATTTTAAATTTTTTGATTTTATTTCCTGGCAATGAGCTGTGCTGCTGAGCCCCCAATTATCTGCTAATGAGCCATTATTTCCCTGTAATCACTCCTTCCCCTCCTTGTTTTTGCTCATCGCTATTCACAAGTGCCCGGAGGGGACAGGAGGGACGTTTAGCCGTGTCCAGCAGGACTGACTGTGACTCCCCAGTGCTTCCACAAAAGCATCAGCTGGGTTCATTTTATCTCCTCCTGTGTTCCCTGCCAGCTCTGCCCCTCAGTCTCTGAGATTCCTGTTCAGGAGGTTTCAAGGCTGGATCTGTACTTTTCTGTAGGGCTTCCCAACTTCTCATGCCCTTGGAAACAGGGAACAGGGTATTGTAGTCAAAAGGCAGAGCATGAAAACAACCACCAATCCTCCACCTCCTCCGAAAGCCAGCAAAGTGGCATCTTGCAAAGCTCTCTTGGCTCCTCCTGAGAAGGGTTTTGGAAAGATTGTGAAGAAATCCACTGGAGAAGGTCTTGTGGAAGCAGCACTGGTGCCTGCCTGTGTTTCAGCCCATATACATATATATATATATATATGTATTTATAGAGTCACAGAATGGTTTTTAGGTTGGAAAAACCCCCTGAGAGCATCAAGTCCAACTGTCCCCCTAGGACTGCCAAGGCCACCACTGACCCCTGTCCCCAAGTGCCACAATCACAGTTATGTTAAATCNCTTGGCTCCTCCTGAGAAGGGTTTTGGAAAGATTGTGAAGAAATCCACTGGAGAAGGTCTTGTGGAAGCAGCACTGGTGCCTGCCTGTATTTCAGCCCACATACATATACATACATATACATATATATATTTATATATATGTATTTATAGAGTCACAGAATGGTTTTTAGGTTGGAAAAACCCCCTGAGAGCATCAAGTCCAACTGTCCCCCTAGGACTGCCAAGGCCACCACTGACCCCTGTCCCCAAGTGCCACAATCACAGTTATGTTAAATCCCTCCAGGGATGAGGACTCCCCCATTGCCCTGGGCAGCTGTGCCAGTGCCTGACCACCCTTTCCAGGAAGAAAATTTCCCAAAATTCAACCTGAGCCTCCCCTGGCCCAGCCTGAGGCTGTTCCCTCTCCTCCTGTCCCTGTTCCCTGGGAGCAGAGCCCGCCCCCCCCGGCTGTCCCCTCCTGTCAGGAGCTGTGCAGAGCCACAAGGTCCCCCCTGAGCCTCCTTTTCTCCAGGCTGAGCCCCTTCCCAGCTCCCTCAGCCTTTCCTGGGGCTCCAGCCCCTTCCCAGCCCTGTTCCCTGCCCTGGACACGCTCCAGCCCCTCCAGGTCTCTCCTGCACTGAGGGGCACAGGGACAGTGCTCTCCACCCCTCAGGGCTCTGTGTGTCACAGCTGCCCCTCTGGAGCTGCTCTGTATTCCAGCTTTGCTTCCTGAGTAACTCGAGTTGTTCCTTGTGGATTGTCAGAACGTCTCTGGTTGACTTCTCCCATTTCTGCTTAGCCCTGTCCTTCCAGTCACTGTCCCTTTGGGATGTGTTTCCCAGCCCCAGTGCCATCAGGGCTGTCCTTTCCTGGGACACTCTGGGAGTGCAGGATCTCAAACCGGCCATGGGTGGGTGACTGGAAATCACCTCATCTCTCTAATTTGCCTTCTCTGTTTCTATAACCCTGAATTCATCTCCTCTTTTAGCTTATTTCTAAAAGTTCCATTGGAATTAGTTTGGTTGTAGAAGTAGCCATGACCAGCGGCTCCAGGGCTACCTGTTGGGTTGGGTCTCTCCGCTGAGGCCACGTGGAGTCTTGGATTGATCACTTGCTGCATTTTGTCTCCTTTTCTTCAGCGTGTCCACCCTATTTGTAGTTTAAACCCTGCCTTTTGCTATGTTTTAAACTCAATTTGTGTGACTCTGTAGCCTGAATTTCAACTTACTGGGCTTGTTGGGGTGTTTGGCTGTTGGGAAAATCCCATTTGTGCCGGGAAGTGCATGACTGCAGTCCAGACAAAGTGCAGCCTGTGCTGCTCAGGATTATTGACCAGGAACATCATGATTTTGTAATTGCAGCAATAAAATGTTCAATAGCCAGGCTGGGAATGCTGCAGTGATGGGAATGGAGATGCTTTGTGCTTTCCCACTGCCCATTTTTGTATCCTGCTTATTTTCATAGGATCATGGAACGGTTTGGGCTGGATGGGCTTAACGCCCGTCTCCCTCCACCCCTGCCATGGCAGGGACATCTTCCACTGTCCCAGGCTGCTCCAAGCCCCAATGTCCAACCTGGCCTTTGACACTGCCAGGGATCCAGGGACAGCCACAGCTTCTCTGGGCACCCTGTGCCAGGACCTCAGCACCCTGCCAGGGAACAATTCCTTCCCAATATCCCATCCATCCCTGCCCTCTGGCAGTGGGAAGCCATTCCCTGTGTCCTGTCCCTCCATCCCGTGTCCCCAGTCCCTCTCCAGCTCTCCTGGAGCCCCTTCAGGCCCTGGAAGGGACTCTGGGGTCTCCCTGGAGCCTTCTCCAGGTGAGCACCCCTAGGAGCAGTGGCCTTTGATCTCTGGGTTTGCTCTGTGGAGCCCCATCACCAGGTGGGCCCTCCCCACCTGCTCCCACTGAATGTGACTTCAGGATATGTCCCAGCTTGTCACGAGCAGCCAATTTTCCCTATTTTTAGGCTCCCATGTGCCTGTGCAGCTTTCCCTTTGCATTAGTGGGGAGAAGCAACAGCCCTGCCAGGTTGGTGGTAACTGCTGAGCGATCACCCGGATTTGGAATGATTTATGAATGATTATTTTCCCTACTATTTTGATGATTAATTCTCAGTGTAATTCTTTCTAACCACCAAAATTCTGCCTGTTCCTGCTTCTGCAGCTGCTATAAACCTCATCCATCTCCCTGGCAGCCGGGCCAGGCTATTAAATATAGATCCCTGCTCCATTTAATATTCATAGCGATTAAAAGTGATGAAAGCAGCTGTGTCTGCCAGAGCCAGGGTGGAAATTGCTCTGCTTCAGGAATGACGGGTGAGCAGCGTATCCCAGAGATCCGGGTAATTCCACACAGGAAGGGCTGGTGATTCTGAATCATACCCTTGCTTGGTGCTGGGATAAATGGGGACTCTGGAAAGGAGGTGGGATTGATTTTTGTGGATTTACTGTGGGGAGAAAGAGCTTGGAGTTTTGGCTGGGATGGCTGCAGGATTTGCTGCTGGCTGATCCTCATGAACATCTTCCACTCTGTCTGTGGGAAGAGAAAAGGCTTTTCCCAGTCAGTGGGATACTTCTCATACTTTAGATCCAAAACTCCCAGACAAGTGTGGGAAAAGGCAGGAGAAAGTGAACAAGAGTGGAACTGGGAATGGAGGCATAATCCATGCTGTGCTGGGTCTCCGAGGCTTCCAAGCTCAACTCCCCTGGCAGATGTGCAGGTCCTGCTGTCGATAGGGAAATCAGCTGCTGAGATGCCCCATTGTCACCGCTGTGGTCTCTGGTGGCTTTGGGGCAACCCAGGAATGCTGTTTGAATTAAAGTCATCAGCGTTCCTTCTATCCCATCAGAGCTTTCCCCGTGGACAGCACTCAGGGATTTCTGCTCTGGCTTGACTTTACTCCTGCAGTATTGATCCTGCACTTCCAACCCTGCCTTCAGCTCATTCCAGCTGCCTCCAGGAGAAAGCTGGGTTTGATTTCCAGCACAGGGCCAGTCCTGCCTTTGGGAGGCTCCAGAGGCTCTGACGGAGTGGTAGGAAAGCAGCTCAGGCTTGCAGGAGGATTGGGGGGGGATTCAAAGTGATGTAGGAAGGACAAAGACTGTTGCTGAAAATGAGGATACTTGGGAAGGGAAAGTTTTCCACTCACAAGGAGAAGGAAGATGAGGGATGGAGGAAGGTGAGGGATGTAGGGTGAGGAGAGCTGTGCTGGATTTGGAGGGGAAGATAAGCAGGGATGAGCTGCCTGCCCCAGCCATGGTGTGGGGCTGAGGAGCTGTGATGTTTTGGGTTGGGGACATCACAGCCAGACTCTGGATGCAGTTTGGGAATTTGGGAATAAAAGGTCTAATGCTGAACCTTTCAATCCCTTCTCCTCCTCCTGGTTTATCCCTGAAAAGGCTCTCCCCAGCTCTGTTCATCCACGGGCACCACTGGAACAGCCCAGCCGTGAGCAGCAGCTCCCTGGGATTGCTCCCTGATGGTTTTGGGGTGGGAGCTCTGCGTGGCAGCGCCTCCCATGGGATCCCTGTCCCTGGGATCCCTGTGGACTGCAAAGTCCCAATGTGTCCCCAGGGCATGGGGATGCTCTGGTGTTCTGCCTTCAGCCAGCAGCTTTCTCACCAGTGCTGGAGAAATTGCAGGCAATGGCAAACATTTATCTGAGGGAAGATTTCAGGATGGAGAAAGGGGGTGGAAAGGGAGCTCTGCCTTGGTGGTTCTGGTGGGCTGCTGCTCCAGGCACTGAGGTTTGTGTTCTCTGGGCTGAGAAACAAGCCTGAGGAGGCTTATGGCCGATGGCTGCCGATCCATTTTCCATAGATTAAATTGCATCACAGCTCCAAAAATAATCTCCCCAGCTTACGGTGAGGCTGCCTGTTCCTATAGCAACACTGCGTGCCCGTGCCCTACAAACCAAACCCAGCCCGGATCGCCAGAGCTGCTCCTGAGTCCAAACAAAGCATCAGGGGCTCGGCCTGGGGAGCTCTTGGGTTTGGGGGTGGAGGTGTAAAATATGAGCCTGGAGTGTTCCTGGATTGGGGATTTGTGAGAAGCTGCTGTGGTTTGTGTCTCTGGGATTTGAGCCCGTGCTTGCAGATGTTCCCTGAGTGCATCATGAGGAGAGCAGGAAGCAGCAGCTGCATTTGTGGAGCCTTCCCGGAGCTAGGGGGGGAAGGAGGAGGAAAAGGAGGAGGAGGGTGTTATGTGGGTTACTGCAGTGCCTGGGGCCAGCCCTGCTGTGCCACACTTGTGTGGTGGCACGGGGAAGAGGGATGGCGTTGGAGTTGGCTGGTGATGGCTGCTCACTCTAAATCCACTGCTCTGGCCCAGGGTCTTGGAGGTTGGCACCAAGCCCTGCACAAGGCCAGGGCAAAGCTTGGCTGCAGGATGGAGAGGGGGATGCATTCAAATCATGAATAGTCCCTCTGTGCCACTGGCGAGCACAGGGGAATCTCCAGAGCACACTGGGAATGCAGGAATGCTTAAGAGGATGCTGTGGAGGCTGGGCTGCCTCATCCACAGCACAGGAGCCAGAGGAACCTGGCAATTTGTTGTCAAATTTTTCCTGCCAGCCTTTAATGTTTGTTTTCTTGAGGAGCCTTTGTTCCCTGGGGAAGAGCGACAGGAATTCCTACTGAATGTCTGCCTTTCATTCCGAGCATGAGGAGGAGCGGGGTGAGCCGGGGTGAAGCTCCTGAGCTGGGGATGTGCTGCTTCCCGAGGGGATCCAGGGCCACCTGCATCCCAGCATGGGACTGGGAGCCCCCCTGCCCCCTCCCCCGCGGGTTTGCTGCTCTAGGGAGGATCTTTGTTCCACGGAGAGCAGCTGGCAGAGCTGGAGCACCAGGAGGGCCGAGGGTGGGGTGGGAGCACCGCTGTGCTTTCCTGCAGGGAAAGAGGGGATCCATCACTGACCCTTCCCTCTGCAGGGACAGGGTGTGCTGGGGGCTGGAAACCATGGATTAAAGCACTCTTTGTGTCCTTGGAGGAGCTCCCTGTGTGGAGGAGCAGGGAGGCCTTCCTGGCTCCTGCAGGCCCTCCAGACTTTTTTGCTGGTCCTGGACACGGTCCTGATCCACTTTGGCCCTGCCCAGCTGGGGGATGTTGGTTGGAGGTTTAATGGGATTTAGGAGCTGCTGGGAGCTGAGGATCCAAAAGGACCAAACTGGGAGAAAGGAGTGAGGGTAGCATCCAAAGACAAGGAGCACAGAGCATTGGAATAGAATCCCAGTATCTTTAAGGTTGGAAAACTTCTCTGAGAACATCGAGTCCAACCATTCCCCAGCACTGTCAAGGCCACCACTGACCCCTGTCCCCAAGTGCCACATCCAACTGGCTGTTAAATCCCTGCAGGGATGGGGATCCAGCCCTGCCCTGGGCAGCAGTGCCAGTGCCTGACCACCCTTTCAGTGAAGGAGATTTCCCCAGATTCCACCCTGAGCCTCCCCTGGCCCAGCCTGAGGCCGTTCCCTCTCCTCCTGTCCCTGTTCCCTGGGAGCAGAGCCCGACCCCCCCGGCTGTCCCCTCCTGTCAGGAGCTGTGCAGAGCCACACGGTCCCCCCTGAGCCTCCTTTGCTCCAGGCTGCGCCCCTTCCCAGCCCCCTCAGCCTCTCCTGGGGCTCCAGCCCCTTCCCAGCCCTGTTCCCTTCCCTGGACATGCTCCAGCCTCTGAGCATCCTCCACCTCAGCCACTCCTCACTTCCCCTGCTTTGGTTCCTCCTCATTCCCTGCATGTTTGGAGTCCCCTTCAAAGCCATCACTGAAACTCCTTTTGGGCTGTGCTGGAAAATGTTTCAGTTGGATTCTGTTGGGTGTCCCTCACCATCACCCTGTGGGAGTCTTGTTTCCCCTCTCCCAAATCCTCCCACATATTTAGGAATTCGTGTTTTTGCAGCTTCCAAGAGGTTCTGTGACCCTGAGTGGGTGCTGTTAGGAGCCCCCCATTCGTGTTGAAGTCCCAGTGCTGTGATCTTGCTGGGCCTGCTGCACTTTGGCTTCTGCAAATCTCCTGTGGTCCATCCTCGAATGAGGAGCCCTGGACAGGCTCTCTCTGTGGGTATTTCCTGACCTTCAGGGTGTTTTCCCAGCCTTAGCAAAGCCAAATCATTTTTTTCCCTGTCTGAGCTGATACAAAAGCTGGAATAAGGGCAGGATCCTCGAAGCTGTGGTGTTTGGCTGGGCTCCAAGCAAAGACCTCCAGGCAGAGGCTTGCTGCTCTTCCACCTTTCTGGATGAGTGAATCCTTCATTGTCAGCAATAGGATAAATATTTCTGCAGCTCTCTCCTCCAGCCCTTCATGATAATCTCCAGCTGTAACTGCAGGAATTGGTGTGCATGTGCAAAGCTTGGTCCACGGTTGGACATGATGGTCTTGGAGGTCTTCTCCAGCCTAAATGATCCTGTGATTCAAAGCAGCTTCGCTGAGAACAGCTCTGATGGGGGAGTGAGGGGATGCCAGAGCCCAGAGCTGCTGTCCTGTGCTGTGTGACAGCATTCCCATGGCAGTTTGTCCTGCTGGTACCAACAGCAGCTGGAGAACTGCTGGGGATGGCCTGCTGGGAGCAGGGCTCCTCCACTGGGGTCTGGGGCTGCTGCTCCAAAGCTGGTGCACATCTGAGCAGCTGCTGCTTGCTGCAGGAAACAGAAGCATTCATGTTTCTGTGGATTTGGGATTTGATCAGCTTTCCTGGGAGCTCCCAGGAGAAAGGTGGAAGGACCTTCAGAGCCACTGTCAGAGTTCCACCTTGGGAATGGCAGTGAGGAGGTTTGGGTGCTCTGTGTGGTCATTTCTGCTTTCAGCTACTCTGATTTATTTGACTGTATCTGTGACATTGGATTTCCTTCTTCCCATGCTTTGATTTGAGATAATTGCAACAAATTATGTTGCTTGAGATATATTTATTTTAAAAAATATTATATAATTAATGATATATATATTATTAATTGGTTCCTGCTCTAGTGGAAGGTGTCCCTGCCCATGTCAAAGAGATGGAAAGAGGTGAGCTTTAAGGTCCCAACCCAAACCATTCCGTGATTCTATGATTGCAGTTGCCCAGGCAGGAGGAGGAAGGTGGTATCCTGCTGCCCACCCTGCCAGCATTCCAGCATCCCACAGTAGCAGCTTTGGGGCAGCAGGAGCTGGTGAGGGATGTTCAGCTCAGCCAGCTCAGCTGGAATGAGCAGCATCAGAGGTTCCTTCCCTCTTTTCCTGGGCTTTGAGGCATTTATATAATTCTGCACAGCGATAAAAAATTGGGCCATGCTGTGTTCCTGCCTCAAGCTGAGCACTTGGGCAGGGACTGTTCCCACAGCCTTGATCAATGGGCAGGAAATAATGTCCTGGCAATGTGCAGAGCCCATCCCTCTCTGCGCTCTGCCATCCCTGTGTTGGCACTGCCAGGCTCCCCAGGGAATGGGCACGGCCCCAAGGCTGCCAGAGCTCCAGGAGCCTTTGGACAGCGCTGCCAGGGACAGGCTGGGATTGTCTGGGGGTCTGGGTGATCCTTGTGGTTCCTTCCCAACTCAGGGCGGCCTGTGGTTCTATAAAAAATCCCCAGGCTGTGATCTGGGATTGCACCTGGGCAAGGTGATCCAGGCTTTGCTCTGGAAATCCCAGAGCACTGACAGCCCACTGGAGCCAGGACTTTGTGTAAGGCAGGATGGGGGAAAAATTAGAGGGAGGGATTTGGGGGTTAAATGCTGCCTGGAGATAGGCAGGGAGGTACTTTCTCTTGCTTGGCACAGTTTTTGTAGCACTTGTAAGCAGATAAAATTGTCTTTGTGAATTATTTTTGATGTCTGCAAACAGAAAATTGGGAAATCTGGATTGTCCCTTGGAGTCCCTCAGAGGTGGGTTTTGCCACGTTCAGCCTCCTGTTGGCAGTGACAGCTGAGCCAGTGGGGTTGGCTTCTGCTCCTGGGAGCTTTATAAAACATGGGACTTTATTATAAATTGGCTATTAAAGTCCAGCCTCGTTAGTGATCAGATCCCAGAGCTGTAGAGAAGAGGTTCTGCCTTCCAGGGGCTGCTGGGATGCTGGTGGGAAGAGCACAGTTTCTCACCTGGAGAGAGATGGTGAAGGAGGCTGGAGACTGCCCTGGAAAGGCCCAGGGACACAGCCCAGAGCAGCAGGAGCAGCCTGGTGTCCCTCTCCCAGTGAGTGTCCGGGGTATGGAATGCTCTGTCCTTGGAAGCACCGACTCAGCACAGGTGCAGAGACAATATCCAAGCCCAGGGAATGTGCCCACACTACTGGAGACCCTTTGTGTGCCCCAGCGTGGAATGCACCATGGGAATACTTGAAACTTTTGTATCAGAAGATGGACTTTGAGGAGGGCTTGGTTATTTTCTGTCCTGGTAGAAAAGTGGCTTCGATTTTCTTGCCAGATCTTTCGCAGTTGGCCTGTGGTGTGAGCCTGTGCCATTGCTGCGGTGCCTCTGTGCACCCTCCTGGGATGGAGTCCTTGGAATCCTGCCTGTTCCTATCCCCTTCCCCTGCCAGCTGTTCTGGAGACCTCCCTGATTTGGGGTGTGTTTTCAAACCTCTGGTCATGTCCCCTGTCCAGCCTGTCTGTGGAAGCTGCCCCGCTCCCAGACACCTCAGCTGGCAGCTCACCTTCCTTGGGAAGCTCAGCTGCTTTCCCCTGGGTGCTCTGATTATCCTTGGTGGCTGCTTCCTCCCCTGCTCCAGCAGCTGCTGCTCGTGTTTGTCAGCTGGGTTGCAGAGGGACCAAGTGGTGACACTGGGAGATGCTGTCCTGGTGCTTCATGGAGCCACCTGGGGTTTGCTCTGTGCCCTGTTTGCCTTGGATTTTCTCCCACTGTCCTTGGGCAGTGAGGTTGGTCCCGCTGTGCAGGATCAGCGCTGTCCCTGAACTGTGCCTCCTGTCCCATCACATCCACTCTGGGGAGGTTCACCGTGGGTCCTGGTGCTGTGCTCTGCTCCTGCTTCCACTCTGGGCTGATGATCCTGTCACATTTATCCAGATCCTTGCCTTTGGATCACAGTAATCAAAGGGTGCCCTTCCTCCAGTTTCCTTACTGTGGATTCAGTCTGAGCAGTGCCTGAACGCTCTCCCAGTACCCACAGCATTTCCAGAGCTCCCATCAATGAGCCAGGAATAGCAGCCAAACACCCACCTGCCAGGGAATCACGGGTTTCCTTCTTTCCTCGCAGCTCTGAGAGGGAATGTGCTGCTCCCCTGTTACACCAGAGCCACCCCTGAGCTCCGTGCCTGGATTGTTTGCAGAATGTTCTCACTCCCCCAACGCCCCCAGACCTGGCAGAGAAGCTGCAGCTGGGTTTTGCTGGTGCCCATCTCTCTGAAATCCAGAAACAGGAGATTGAGGAAGGGGAGATACAAGAGCAGCTCCCTGCTCTGCTGCCTCAGTGGGTTTGTGAGCCCCTGGAAAACCCTTGGCTAAACTTCGGAGCGTAGGGATGGGGCACAGCCCCTCCCCTGGACCTGCTTCTCTCTCTTTGTATTGGCTTTGGGTGCTGCTGCCTCTTGGGGCCGCTCACCTCCTTCCTGAGGGAGCAGTGGGGTGATCACAAATGCTGTGTTACTCCCACTGAGTGGATTTGGGTTAGTTTCCTGCTTTTAAGTGTTCTGGAGTTGCAGGAATTTTTGCTGTAGCGGAGGTGCTGATCATGGAGTTTTCTGCCCTCTGAAGACATGGTGGTAGTTTTGGGTAAAGTTTCACTTTCCTTGGTGTCTCTGTGACCTTTCCCTCAGGTGACACAGTTTGCCCTCCCCCGAGCAGAGCTGGCAGAGCCCAGAGTGCAGGGTGGATCAACCCCGGTGAGCCTGGGAAGGGCAGGTTTGGTGTGTGGCACCCCCTGTGCCACCCCACCACCCAACTCTGAACCAGCTCTCGGTGACAGCCACAGGAGCGGCTGCTCAGGGCTCTGGGTGCCCCCCCCACCACGCTGTGCTCCGGGGGGGCGCGGTGGCCGCGACCCCTATCAGGCGCTGGCGGGAGGTCCCTGGTCCCCACCCGCGGCTCTGGGCCGGGGGTAACCATGGAAACGCTGTTCTCTCCATCCTCCCTGTGCAGATGACTCGGGTGACGAGGAGCCCGCCTCGCAGTCAGACAAGAGCGAGCTGCACGGCCCCCTGAAGACCCTGTCGAGTAAGCTGGAGGACCTGAGCACCTGCAATGAGCTGATCGCCAAGCACGGCGCGGCCCTGCAGCGCTCGCTCAGCGAGCTGGAGAACCTGCGCCTGCCGGCCGACAGCGGCGAGAAGATCAAGGCGGTGAATGAGCGCGCCACGCTCTTCCGCATCACCTCCAATGCTATGATCAACGTGAGTGCTGCTTCTCCTGCCCCTCCTCCTCCTCCTTCTCCCTCCTCCATCCTCCTGCCCTCCCTGTTTGCTCCCCGTGGCTTGGCTCGTGTTACCGTGGGGCTCTGCACGGCCGGGGCTCGGCACCGCGGTGAGGGCATGGGAAGTTGGGAAGATGCAGCTGGGAAGAGGGCATGGACCCCACTGAGACACAGGTATGCTACATCCTCACAGCCTGCTCCATGTAATAGGTCATTTTTGTAAAGCTGGGAAATGTGGATGTTGGGAATGCTGAGGGGCTTTCTCCTGTTCTGTGGGTGGAGTTCTGCCTGGCACAGCACTTCAGAGCCCACTGCCCGCTGCAGATTGAGACCCACATCCCACTTGCCACGTCCCTCATTGCTTCCATGGAGCTGCTGGTGTTCCACACGGCTGTGGGATTTAACCCCCTCGGGGTCTCGTGCTGGCTCTGCTCTCCCAGCCGGGTTGTGGGAGGTCAGGAAGCGGTGCCGGCACCGCCGCTGCTCCTGCCTCGTGCAGCCTCACGGTGCTTTCGCTGGTTTTTTGGAGACAGCTCGTGTTTGGAGTGTGGCTCTGCCTCCTTCGCAGTGAGACAGCCCTTCCTGGGGAGCCTGGTTTACCCCGGGAAGCTGTGAGAGAGAGCAAAAATGAATAAAATATTTAAAGAAAATTAAAAAAAAAAAACAATCCCAAAGCTTCACAGGGCTCGAATAACGTATGAAGGCAGAGCTCAGGGAATTATGAATGGAGCAGTGCTGTCGCCATACTGCCCCAGCCCTGAGCAGAAGGAGGTTGGGTGGTGTTTGATGTGGGCTTTAAAAAATAACAATAATTCCCAGCAGGACCTGGAGGGTACTCGGAGCCCCACGGTCTCAGCATCCTCTCCATCCCCACTCCTAGGATTCTGTAGCCATGGGTGGAAAGGGCTTCCTGAGTCTCTCTTTTGTGTTTCGGAGCAGTTTGGGGATGCTTGTGCAGCGCTTTCTCCACAAAGAGTTTGTCCAAGTTTTGGGATTGGGGTTGGCAGCGTGGTGGGAGGTGCCAGCAGATCCTTGGTGCTGCCCAGGTTTGCTGTCAGGAGGCAGAACAGCAATGGGATGTGGGCAGGGAATTGCCAGAGAGAGGATTCTGCAGCATCCCTTCCCATCCAGGGAAGGGATGAGCAGAGCAGTATTTGCAGTGTCCAGCCCAGGGAGGAGGAGGAAGAGGAGGAGGAGGAGGAGGAGGAGGAGGAGGAGGAGGAGGAGGAGGAGGAGGAGGAGGAGGAGGAGGAGGAGGAGGAGGAGGAGGAGGAGGAGGAGGAGGAGGAGGAGGAGGAGGAGGAGGAGGAGGAGGTTGTGGTGGTTGCAGTGTGATAAAAGGTTGAGCAAGGCTGTCTGGAGGGTGGGAAATTCCACAAAAACCATTGTGGCGGGATAAAACAGCAGGAACGTGGCTTGTCCAAAATCCCAGGCAGGTAAGAGGGGCTTGGGGGGTGGCAGGGCACGTTCTCACGTGGATGCTGTGGATCTGTTTCCAACAGCATCCTTTGGTACTTTGGCTTTGGATGGGCATCCTGAGGAGATGCCCGAGGGAGGGAAAGGCTGTGCCCTGGAAGGGGCAGGACTGGAAGGAGCAGGGTGGGAGCAGTGTGGCAGCTCCGGGAGGAGGTTGTGGCTCTCCCAGATCCCTGCTGGGCCAGTTGTTTTGGGAGGAGGTGATGGAGCTGTGGGCAGGGGGACACTTTGAGGGGCTGGGTTGGAAAGGCAGGAGAGGGACAAGCAGTGAGGGGGGGACCAGGAGGGAGGGGACCAGCCTGACCCCCTGTCACAGGGACTGGTGACTCCCAGCCACACTGGGGTCATCTTTCCCAGCATGGATCCCTTTCTGTGCCTTGATTTCTCCTTTTAGGTGGGCTAATGCCTTCTGGAGCTGCCAGGAGCCTCTCGTGGGGGGATGGGGGGAGCTCTGTGCAGTGCAAAGGTCCCAAAATCTTCTGTATGGAACATCGCTCCAGGGAAGCACGTGGAGCTTCCTGGTAAAATTACACCGTGCTTGTGCCCACCTCCATCCCCGAGCACAGATCCCATGGGAGCACAGGGTGCTTTTGCCAGGCCAGGAGTTCCTTGCAGGAGAAATTAAAGTGTCCTTGTCCTCCAGGTTTTTCCTGGAGAGATCCCAGCCGGCAGCACTGGGCTGGTGCTGGCACGTGGATGTTCTGTGTCCGGGCTCTGCCCTGGCTGCAGCACCAAACTCGTGGATCTGCTCCATGGATCTGTGAGGTTTGGTGCTGTGGCTGTGGGTGGAAGGGGTGGGTGCTCCTGGGAAGAAGGGGTGGGTGCTTTGGGGAGGGGTGGATGCTCCAGGGAAGGATTGAGTGTTCCAGGGAAGGAGGGATGAGTGCTTCTGGGAAGGGAGGACTGCTAGGGGAAGAAAGAATGGGTGCTCCAGGGAAGGAATGGGTGCTGGAGAGAAGGGAAAGGTTCTCCTGGGAAGAAGGGCTGGGTGCTCTGGGGAAGGGATGGATCCTCCAGTGAAGGAATGGGTGCTCCAGTGAAGGAATGGGTGCTCCAGGGAAGGGAAGGGTGCTCCTGGGAAGAAGGGCTGGGAGCTGTGGGGCTGGCGCGTGCAGTTCCTGTGCAGCTGCCTCTGATCCGATTATGTAAATGGCCCCGGAGCCGCGGGGAGCGCAGCAAGCACAGGAAATAAATAAATAGAGATGGAAATGCGAGAGCTTTCCTGCAAAGGTGACCTTCCCTCTGTGCTCTGGGTGCTGCCACAGCCGGCACCGGGTGCTCTTCTCCAGAGGTTGGGAGCATCACCTGGGCAGGTGGTGCTGGGATTGATGGGGAAAGGTTTGGGCAGAGGCAGAGTGGGATGTGCTGGGCTGTTGTGTTACAGGTGGGGATTTCAGATCTGCTGGATTTCAGACTGGCTGTTGCAGGGCTTAAACTGAATCCCAGAGCTCTGTGAGCCTCCTGTTGGCTCTGCTCCCTGCTGGAATCTCACCAGGCAGAGTCCAGGCTCGCTGGGATGGAGGAGCCCGGTGTCAGCAGGGCTGGGCAGCAGACACGGAAAGCCAAGGCACAATCTGCCACGGGGGAGGAGTGGGAGGTGTGTGAAAATAAGAAGCAACAAATTACCGGGATGAGAGGCCCAGAGGATCCGGAACAGTGCGCTGGGTTGTGTAGACTCATCCAAGAGTGGGGAAAGCTCCATCTCATCATTCAGCAGGAGACAGCAGGCAGGAGGGATGTGTGGATGTGCTGAGGAAGCCGGTTTGGGCGTCGGGAAGAGCTCACTGGGCTGTGGGTGGTGATGGAAATAGGTTTTTAATGGGAATGGGGATGCTACAGCACAGCTTTGTGCTTCCTCAAGGAATGGGAGCGTGGAGAGCAGCAGGGCTTGGGCTTGCCTGTGTCATTCCTGGGTTAGTTTGTGTTTTCCCTTGAAGTTTTGGAGGAGCAGGGGTGCAGGAAGGCTCTGCCAGGCCAGTGCAGCCCAGACAAGGAAGGGTGAGAGGACAAGGGGTGAGATGCTGGGTGGGAGATGCTGCTCCATCAGGATTTGGTGAGAATGGACCAGCTGGAGCAGGCAGTCCCAGGAACAAAGGACTCACCTGCCCTCGAGAGGCACTGCTGGCCGCCCCAGCCTGTCCTGCAGGGATGCCAGCACCTGCTTTGGGGAAGGCTGATTTCCCACCCAGCTTTTCCTTTCCCATGGGAATAAACCTGCCTGGAGCAGCAGCACCTGAGTCATCAGCACAGAGCACCCTCCATCCTTCAGGCCTGCCTGGAGGCTTCCAAGAGAAACACCGAGCTGGAGCCAGAGTGAGGTGGACAACAGCATGTGCTGCCTCTCCTCCAGGAAAGGGAATCCATGCTGTCAGTTTAAGTGCCTCCAGGACTCCAGCAGCATCCCAGAGGCTGCATCCTCCAGTCCCAGCAGGATTTCTCCCTGTGGATCCCTCCAGGGCTGTGCTCTGGCTGAACAGCACTTTTGGGGTGGCCCTGTGCTGTGTGCCAGTGGCTCAAGGAACCTCTGGCCTCTTCCTGCAGCCACACTGGGTTCCTGGGGACTCTGAGTGGCATCTGCCTGGTGGAGTTGGTTTATTTGGAGCCCTTTGGGTACCTGTGCTGGAATGAGCTGCCTGGGCACAAGATGTGCTTCCCCAGAGTTGCTCCTCTGCCTCCAGCTTCCCTGTGGAGCACTGAGCCCCCTCTGCCCCATGGGAATGTTGCTGTGATTGATCCATACTTCCCAAACTGTTTCCATATTAACTGAGATGATGCTGAGCAGCTGCTCTGAGCAGCCTCAGGTTGCCCAGCACAGCCTCCAGTCCAGTGTGTGAGTTCTGGCTTTATCTAGTGGTAGATGATGGGTACACCCTTTGAGTATGTCTGTGTGTGCTTGGAAAACTGCTCAAAGCTGGGAGGCAGCAGAGTCCCTGGGATCACCTCCTTGGGGTGACCGTGGGGCCGGGGTGGTGCTGTTGGTCCATACCTTGGGCATGTCCCTGTGCTGTACTGCTTCCTGGTGTGCATGGACATATGGCCTGTCCCTTGGGGTCCCCAAACCCATCATGGCACAGGCAGGGTGAGGGAACTGACATCCTCCATCTGGGCAGCAGGGAGGGCCCAGCAGCCTGCTGGGCTGCTCCCAGTTCACCCCAGTACAGCCAGTGGGCTGGAGGAGCTTTCCTTGTGCATTCAGGGGTTAATTCCAGCACTGCAGTGAGACAACTCCATCTTTAACCCCTGGATTTGCTTCTTCAGGGCAGAGATTCCCTCTGTGACCCTAGGCAGCTGCTCTGCTGCCCAAAACCCCAGCCAGATCCCACAGGGGGGCAGGACTCGTTCCCGTGCCCATGGCGAGGGTGGCGGTGCAGGAGCTCTCGCTGGCATGTGGCACAGGCTGTGTTAATTATCCGTGCTGCGCTAACGACGCGCACTAATCAGCGCCTCGCAAACCATGTCACCGACCCAGAAAAGCCCCGGCAGTGGGATTAAATCCCTAACCCAGCCCTAATCCCCCTCGGATGAGAGGGCTGCAGCGGGCTCTGGGTGTCCTGCGTGTTGCTGCTGTGGAGGCGCGGCGCTGACCAGGAAATAACTGGTGGGTGCTTTGCTCGTGGCGGGGGGAGGGGGGGAGGGGNGGGGGGAGGGTGGGAGGGTGACAGTGACACCCTCGGGTCTGTCCCTGCCTGAGCGGCGCTGGGGGAGTGGAAGCAGGGAGATGGGGAGATGGGGAGATATGGAGCCTGGTCCCTGCTCTTGGAGCTGCTGCACCTTTCCCAGAGCATCCTGTGATGCTTTTAAACATAGAGGTGTCAGGGTATCTCTGATCAGATCTGTTCAGACAGGCAGTGCCTTCCTCCCATTCCCTCCTCGTTATCATTCCCTGAGTGCTTCCAACTGGGATTTTATCAGGCATGTGGGTACTCAGCCTTCATGTGTGGCCATGGGGCCTCTGTGCTGGCTGGGGCTTTCAGTGGGTGCTCCTGCTCACCCTGCTGTGGAAGTTTTCACCTTTCTTCCCCCTCTTCTGTCTCCTCCTCCTCCTCCTCCTTCTTTCTATCTGACCCCCAGGAAGTTTCAGACTGTCCCAGGGCTCCCCTCAGAACCTTGTGCAAGAAGAGGGAGGATCAATCTGTCCCCAGCACCGGAGGGTGCCTCTTGCAGCTCTTCCCTCTTGG
Source organism: Chloropsis cyanopogon (assembly GCA_013400585.1). Classification (NCBI taxonomy): domain Eukaryota; kingdom Metazoa; phylum Chordata; class Aves; order Passeriformes; family Irenidae; genus Chloropsis; species Chloropsis cyanopogon. The sequence goes on along the minus strand of WEZZ01015550.1, from coordinate 214,837 downwards.
ATGTTTTTGGCTGAGAGGGATGACTTTTCCACTGAGGAGAGCTGGGAGTGTTTGTGCTGTGCTGCTGGGTCAGCAGGGCTGTGTTGGTGGGCCCAGCACGGCCCTGCACCATCAGCAGTGCCTGGGGTGAGCAGCAGCTCTGCTGAGCCGGGAGCCAGCTCAGCCAGGCCTCACCTCTGCCATTAACCTGTGCCCGGGGATCCTCCTGGGATCCTCATCCCTGCCTGGAGGCTGGGGCAGGATGGGGCTGTGGGGAGGGCAAAAATCAAAGCATTGCTGGGTGAATCCCTTTGGGCTCACAAGGGTTGTGTTTGCCTCTTCCCTGGGCTGCTGCCCTGAGATTTTTCACTCCAGCTCCTTCCTCCAGCATGTGTCGAAGGAAAAAGCACTGGAACGGCACCTCTGCTCTCCTGTGGATTTACCCAGGAGGAAGTTACAGCACTGGGAGATGAGGGGATTGTGGGGGGCTGCTGCTGCTCCTGCAGCCCCTCTCACACCGTGGGGAGGTTTGCACAAGGCTGAATGCGGGGGACAATCCGGGGCAGCTTCCTGCAGATCCCAGGGTCGGAGCTGCCCGCGGGCAGCGCCAGCTGCTCCTGCCACCGAGCGCTTGGACAGATGCTCCTCCAGCCTGGGATCTGCTCCATCAGGGGATGAGGAAAGCAGCCAGCGAGAGCCTCAGGAAATCTGTCATCCTGGGAGCCTGGCAGGACAGAGCTCTCCAGGCACACCAGCACCGGGATTGGGGCTCCGGGGCCCTGCAAGTGGAGACTGGCTGCTCTCCTTGTGGTGGCTTTGCTGTGCAGACCCTGGGAGGGTCCCCCACTGCTGGGGTGGGTCTGGGGGCTTGGGTAAGTGAAGGAGAATGAAGAACGTGCAGCAGCCACCTGGAGGTACCTCCCTGCAGGGAAAGAGCCAGTGCTGGGAGCTTCCCAGGGAGGGGATTTTTGGCACAAGTGGCAGTGGAGAGGCCCCACTGCTGTGCAGGCAGGTGAGAGCACCAGGACAAGCCTGAGACTTTTCAAGGCTGGAGGAGAGCAGGGAAGCTCTGCAGGGACACAGTTCTGGGGCGGTCACTCTGCAGCAGGAGGTTCCAGCACAGTCTCAGCTCCCAGAGTATCTTCTGTACTGGTCCCAGCATATCCTTGGCACCCTCTGGCATGGCCAGTGGAGGCTGCTGGGTGCTGCTCAGTGAGGTTTGGGGTGGAAGGGTCGGTACCCCGGAGTATCCAGCAAATTCCTTAGTTGTTTTCCCACCAGAAACCAGACTCAGATCCTTCCCATGGCACAGCTGCAGGCTGGCATTGCCTTGGTCTGTAACCCATGGGCAGTGCTGGCTCGTTCCCCTTCCCAGAACCACACTGAACACATCCTCCTCTTCTGCCGAGTGCCGCCGGTTCTGGGTCGGTCCGTGATTCCTGCTCCACGGAGGCTCCGTGGGGTTGGGATTAGAGCCTCTTAGCACAGCCCCCGGTGGATTTGCCACTGTTTCCCCCTAATCCCCTCTTTATTGCATGGGGTGGATTCCACGACTCTGATGGTGGCACAGCAGGCAGGGTCTGGATGCTGTGCCAGCCCCGGTGCTTCGGGATGAGCTTAGCTCTGAGGAACCCCTGGGCAGGGTGCATCTGACTGGAACAATGGTGTGTCCGTGACCTTTAAACAGGTGGCCCAAAATAACATGGTAAGGTGGAAAAATTCCCAGAATCACAACTAGGAGACAAGGTCTGACCCCACCACAGTGTGGATGTCTCCATCTTGGACATACCTACCCCAGACTTCTCAGACTTGGACTTCTCTATGTTGGACACGTCCATCGTGGACATCTCTCCAAGGAATCCATGAACCCCAGAGAGAAGCAGGCACTGCTGGAGCACAAGGTGCCACATGGAATGGGACCATCAGGGATTTTGGAAGCACCTTGTTCAAGCACTGAGTCTGGCTGAGCTGCTGACAGTGGCATCAGGGGGTGGGCTGGAGCCTGCTCCAGTGTCTCCTCGCTTCCTGTTGGGTCACTAAGGATCTTTCCCATGTCTATGCTCTTTTGTAGCACCTATTTCCCCGACATGTAGAGGGAGTGGGATGGTTTTCCATGTTGAACTCACAGGGTTTTGTGCAATGTCATCGTGCTTTCTCAGGGTGTCACGACACGCTGAGGCTCAGCCCAGCTCTCCCCACCAGCCCTGCCCCGGGAGGAGCAGTTCCTGGTGTTCCCACATCCTGCTTCTGGCAGCCGGACGCTGGCTGAGGGTCACTGCAAGGATTTGGGGCAGATTTGCTGTTACTAAGCAGGCTGTGTTGCTGTGGTGCTGAGCAGCAGCCTGGCCTTGGGCCCCGGCACGGCTGCGGGTGCCATCGCTGTCGAGCAGATGACCACACTCCAGACCATGTCTCATTGCCATCTGACTGTGGGGGATGATTTGGGATTCAGGTTGGCTCTATCCTTATATTTCCCCTTTGCTTGCTGGTCAGAGTGTTTTTTGGGGGAGGAAGGACAAATTAATCCTCTCTGGGTGCAGTGGCAGATTGAGACTCTGTATCTGACTGCTCTGAACCCAAATGGCTTCAGCCCTGTCCCTGGAAGTGTTCAAGGTTGGACAGGGCTTGGAGCAGCCTAGTGGAAGGTCGCCCTGCCCATGGAGGGGGTGGAACGAGATGAGCTCCAAGGTCCCTTCCCATCCAATCCGTGATGCTGTGATTCTCTGGTGTTGTGCTCTGCCTGCTGTGTTCAGAGACAGAGGCTCTGCAATCGCCCTTCCCTCCGGGGCTGTTTTGCAGCAAGCAGCAGCCAGCTGTGTCCCAGGGTTTTGATGACTCCAGGAAGGAAGAGAGCACTTATCTCCCAGGCACTCAGAGTGGCAGAGCTAGCTCCATGCTGAGTGGAGTGACTGGAGTGACGGCTCCTGCTCTGTAATTCACCCAAGAAAAAGAGATGATTGAACACATCTGGCACTTGCCTCCTCTCATGTCACTTCTGGGCCGTGTAGTGGTCCTTGTCCCATGTTTGAGGAGCAGGAGGTGTTGGTCCCACAACAGCAGGCACTTCCCTGCTGGATTTTTCCTGCCCAAAGGTTGGATTTGTGTGGCTGATCCTCTGGGATGCTGGGACAGGTGGGATTGCAGGTGTGAGCGTGTTCCATCGCCATCCATCAGCGTTGTGCTGGAGACTGGGAATGCTCAGCTGTGCTGGGGCTGCCCCCGTGGCTGTCACCCTGTGGTGACCCCAGGCAGAAATAGTTCCCTGTGAGGGTGGGCAGGCCCTGGCACAGGGTGCCCAGAGCAGCTGTGGCTGGCCCTGGATCCCTGGCAGTGTCCAAGGCCGGGTTGGACAGGGCTTGGAGCAGCCTGGGATGGTTGAAGGTGTCCCTACCCGTGGCAGGGGCATGAGACAAAATGAGGTTTAAGGTCCCTTCCAGCCAAGCCATTCCATGATTCTTTGAAGTCTGGCAGGCCTTGCTGTGACCATTTACCCTTTCAAGCTAATTAACCTCATCTCTTTGTTCCTTCCATCCGATTTTGACTGTTTGCTCCACTGGGGAAGCAGAGAGCCCCGAGGGTGTGTGACACCACCCCCTTGGCAGGACGTGGGTGACCTCGGGTGATTGTTTTCTGCTGCATGAGTAATCCTGGGGCTGAACAACGTTCCCATTAGCCAGCAACAAGCTGTGAAATCGGGATATTTGCCGTGACAAATGTGTGAAAGGTGCTAAATGTGCCCTTGGCTCGGCAGCTGCTGGGCACAGGGAGAGACCACAGAGCTGATGGCACCAAGTCTTGCCTCCTGCTCCCCGGCAGGATCTCGATGGCACTTTGCCTCTTCCTCCAGGAATTTGCAGGAGCCTCGGTGGTATTTTTCCATTTCTTTTGGCCACCTTGGCTGTGCCTCCCTTTCTTGGCTAGGATTTATGGTTACATCGACCAGTGGTGGATTAGAACCTGCCACAACTTTTTCCAGCCATGGAGAGGAGGAGAAACCACCTCTGTCCCTCCTGCCACATGGTTGCAGGTAACACTGGGGTTCCCTGAGATCAGGGACTGCACATGGATGGAGCTTGCTTTTACCTCAGGTCACTGGTGACCCGCCAGCCTGGCTGCTGCTCTCCAGCCCCATTGGTGCCGTGATGATGCTGGGGCAGAACAGCCTTCGGAACTTCAGGATTTGATCCAGCTCTGGCCATGGGGCAAAGTCCAGGTCATGTTCTGTCTCCTCCTGTACCTGCTGCCCCTCTTTGAGTGGGAGGCGGCAGTTTGGGCGCTGTGAAGGATAAACCCAGTCTCCTGATGGGGTGAGAAGCATGTGGGGATGGGCACAGCATCCTGTGCCCTTTCCTCTTCTCCGATCTCCAGAGCATGAATCCTGGGAGAGCTCTGAGAAGGATGGGGCTTCCCAAGGCTGTACCTTCATGGCCTCGACTCCTCAGCCCTACAGCTCACTGGGGAATCACTTTTCCTGCACTTCCATCCCTCAGCCTGGGCTCTGTGCTCTCCTTTGGGTGGGTTCCTCAAGGAGCCTCTTCCCACTGTCCTGTGTCCCTGTGCCAGCCTCTCATGGATTTGTGGCTGAGTCTTGCTTACATCCCCGAGCAAGTTCAGCTGGAACTAAATTTAGCCACCTCTCCATGAGAATTTTATAAGCTGGATTTCGAGGTGTTGCTCTTGCTCAGTGGCTGGGATTGTTTGTACCTTGGGAACACCAAGGCAGGGGATTAATGCCGGCAATGAGTGATGAGCTGGGATATTTGTCTGAGCTCCTCATCCCAGTGCCCTGCAGCCCTTGTTCCATACAGGGATGAGTTTTGGCTCAGGACTGAGCTCAGTCAACAGAGACTGTGAAAAAATATCCCCTGATCCCTGTTTGGTGCTGCTTCCATCTTCAGTGAGCATCCCTGTGGAACGTGGCACTGTCTGGCTGTAGGGGGTGTAAACCCAAATTAATCACTTTAGTTTGCTTGGCTGCTGGTGGCAGCAGTGGGGGCTGAGTTTGGCAGATCCCTCTTGCAGGATATTCTCCCCTCTCCACCCCTGGCATCACTTCTCTCCCAAGGAGCAAACATGATCCTTGTTTGGGTTGATTTGGATCCTTTGATCTGGGTTTGGATTGGGCCATTGTCTGAATTACAGCAGGAGAGGCTGCAGAGAGGGGCCCCTACAGCCTTTCAAAACCAGGGAATAATCCCTATATGTATCCCAGCTCCTAAATCCACATGGACACCATTGTGGCATGCAGTGTGGACCCTGCATTGTCCTGACCTGCTCCATGGAAGCTCCACAGCCCATGGTGGGATCTGTGGCCTCACGAGGACCATCCTGCTCATCTTCCCAAAACCTCCCCATGCTCTGCAACGCTGACAACCATTCTCCATCACTTGGATTTTTTTATATTGCTGTAAATGAAGCCCAGTGGTGCAGGTTTCCCTTTGGGATACAGCAGGGAATCCTTGAAGCTTTGGGATGGGAGATTCCAAGGTGTTACCTGCTGTTTTTCATTAGGATGTTGATTCCCATCGGCTACTGGGGCAAGTTCTCCTCCCAGCTCCCAGCCCTGCCTCCCCGTGCTGTAATTACCTCCTTTCCCCCTAATTCCCTCTTCCAGGCCGTGGTTAATTGTAGTAGGATAATTACAGGTGATCTCATTTTAAAGTGCTCAGCCCCTGAGCTGGAAGCAGCCAGCAGTTCCCACCCTCGGTGCCAAACTGGGCATTTCTGTGCCTGTGGAGCTGGGCCTCTGGAGCAGATAATGAGCTTTGCTGGGATGGGAAGGTCATGGCTGTATCCCATTACTTGCCCTGGTTTCATCCTCTTAGCCCAGTGCACCCGTGGGACACACGGAGCCAGCGGCCAGCCCGGGATGGTGTCACTGGGAAGGGCCAGGCCAGGGCCTGTGGGCTTTGGGCCATGGGTGGCTCCCAGAAGGATTTTGGGGTGGGGAGGAGCTGAGTTGTTTCCAGAGGAGGAGGTGAAAACATCGCCCTGAGAATGCGGGGTCTGGTCTGGCCCTCTGAGAGCATCGACCATTGCCCAGCACTGCCCAGGCCACCACTGACCCCTGTCCCCAAGTGCCACATCCAACTGGCTGTTCAATCCCTGCAGGGATGGGGATCCAGCCCCGCCCTGGGCAGCGGTGCCAGTGCCTGACCCCCCTTTCAGTGAAGGAGATTTCCCCAAATTCCACCCTGAGCCCCCCCTGGCCCAGCCTGAGGCCGTTCCCTCTCCTCCTGTCCCTGTTCCCTGGGAGCGGAGCCCGCCCCCCCCGGCTGTCCCCTCCTGTCAGGAGCTGTGCAGAGCCACAAGGTCCCCCCGAGCCTCCTTTTCTCCAGGCTGAGCCCCTTTCCAGCTCCCTCAGCCTCTCCTGGGGCTCCCGCCCCTTCCCAGCTCTGTTCCCTTCCTTGGAATTGCTCCAGCCCCTCCAGGTCTCTCCTACACTGAGGGTCCCAGAGCTGAGCCCAGTTTTGAACACATGTAAGATTGAGGCACAGCCAGGAATTTGGGGGGACAGGACTCTGAGCCCTCCCTGCCTTCAGTGGGTAAAGCATCAAAGGGGTGAAGGAGGGGACACATCTAGAGTCTGGTCCCTCCATCTTCCAGGTGTATGTGTAAGAGGCAAAACCCTAAAGGAAAAACTTCTTTCCCTGGATGAGTCTCAAATCCTGCTTCTATCCAAGGGAAAGGTTTGATGATGAACTGATGAATCGGAACTTTTCTTGGACAAATCCTGATAAAATCAGAGCAAGTAATGGAAGCTGAAGCCCTGATTCTTCTTGACCAGGAGTTACCTCGATCCTCAGGTGCCACCTGCAGCCCAAATGCTGAGTAACCAAGCCAAGAGCTGGATGAATCATCTGTGGAATCCAAATAGCTGGAAACAGAAAAAAGCAAGTCCTGGGAATGTTGGAAGTCTGTCAGACATCCAAAACTCTCTGGTTTGAATAGGTTTGAGTTTTTCAGCTAGCATTTATCCATTGGACTTTTTTGGTGTGACAAGGAGTTGCACAAGCACAGTTAATTTCCCTTCACGCTGCCAGCTCCTGGAGCATTTCCATAAAAATCCTGTTTCTCTACTTTGAAACATAAGAAGAAGTTCAGCATGTGGCATCTGGCAGAGATTTGGGGCAGGAGGAGCAGCCCTGCCTCCGTGCTCAGCTGCACATGGGGCTGATGGCAAAGGAAGCAGCGAGGCCACAGGAACTCAGGGTTTCATCCAAGATGGAAAATAACCTAAAAATAGAGCTGTGAGGGCTGGGCTGTCCTGTGAGACCACTGTCTGGGATGAGGCAGTGTGGGACAGCTGGCAGTGTCCCGATGTCCCGGCCCTGGGCAGGTGTCCTGCTCCCAGAAATCTCCTGCTGGGAGTCTGGTGCAGCTGGGGCTGGCTGATGCCAGTCCTGGGGGGGCTTTGGGAGGGGTTGGTGCCAAGGGATTCTCCTGCCAGCCTGGATTGTGGTGTCCCAGCTGTCCCCTGCCTGGTGGCACAGGATGGGGATGCTGTGTGTACTGCAAGGCTTCACTTGGAGCACTCCCTGAGCTCTCCTTCCCTGTGCCCGGTGTGTCTGTGGGGTCTTCATGGCTGGGGCGTCCCCTGGGCTCGCTGGGGAGGGGAATGAGGGGTTCTGGCCATGGTGGATGTGTTGCAGGGGCCAGGCCAGGCCCTGTGCTGTGTCCTGGGCTGTGCAGCTCTGGGGAGGAGCTGGGCATGCTTGCTCTCTGCCTCCCTGGAGCGCAGGGATTGCAGGCTCCTGGCTTGAGTAGCCCAGAGAAGCTGTGGCTGCCCCTGGATCCCTGGAAGTGTCCAAGGCCAGGCTGGATGGGTCTTGGAGCAACCTGGGCTAGTGGAAGGTGTCCCTGCCCATGGAACTGGATGATCTTTAGGTCCCTTCCAGCCCAAACCATTCCATGATCCTATGATCCTCTCCTGTCTATGGCTGTCACCCCAGGGACCACTGTCCCATCCAGCTTCTCCTTATTTTCTCAATTTGGGCATGAAGGTGCCACTCAAGACCTCTGGGCCTGGCTGAGGGCTGTGAGAGCTCCTGGGGACCACAGTGGGATCAGGGATGGGGACAGGGACAGGCTGTGGGCAGGCTCTGGCAGGCCAGGCTGCCGTGGACAGTTGTCCGTGTTGCAGCCACCTCCCTGGGGGTGGCTCAGCTTTGGATGGCTGGAGCTGAACTGTGAGTGTGGGGATTGAGCAGAGCTCTGGGAGTTGGTAAAGCCTCGCTCCTGGGAGAGGAGCAGGAGGGGGTGTTGGGGTGCCGGCCCCCGGGTCGCCGTGTGCCGTGACACTCCAGCTGTTCTGTCCCTTCCTGCCCCAGGCCTGCCGCGATTTCCTGGACTTAGCCGAGAGCCACAGCCGGAAATGGCAGCGGCTGCTGCAGCATGAGCGGGAGCAGCGGATCCGGCTGGAGGAGACCATCGAGCAGTTAGCCAAGCAGCACAACAGCTTGGAGCGCGCCTGCCGCGGGGCGCCCGGCCTGGCCTCGGGCACCGCCAGCATCTCCAGCACCGCCAAGGGTGAGCGCCAGGCTGGGGCTGCTGGGGATCCCCGGGATGGGACACGGCTGTTAGGGGATCCCTGGGATGGGACACGGCTGTTAAAGGATCCCTGGGGTGGGACACGGCTGCTGAGGATCCCTGGGATGGGACATGGCTGCTCGGGGACCAGGATGGGACAGGGCTGCTGAGGATCCCCGGGATGGGACAGGGCTGTTAGGGGATCCCCAGGACGGGACATGGCTGCTCGGGGACCAGGATGGGACAGGGCTGCTCAGGGATCCCCAGGATGGGACACGGCTGTTAAAGGAGCCCTGGGGTGGGACACGGCTGCTGAGGATCCCTGGGATGGGACATGGCTGCTCAGGCATCCCCANTTAGGGGGTCCTGGGGATGGGACACGGCTGTTAGGGGATCCCTGGGGTGGGACAGGGCTGCTTGGGGATCCCCGGGATGGGACACAGCTGTTAGGGGATCCCCAGGACGGGACACGGCTGCTCGGAGATTCCTGGGGTGGGACAGAGCTGTTAAAGGATCTCTGGGATGGGACAGGGCTGCTCGGGGATTCCTGGGGTGGGCAGGGCTGCTCAGGTATCTCTGGAATGGGATGGAGCTGTTCAGGGACTCCCGGGATGAACTGGGTGTTCCACTCAGGGGCCCTCATGATGAGACAGGGCTGCGTGGGGACCCCTGGGATGGCACAGGGCTGCATGGGGACCCCTGGGATGGCACAGGGCTGTTCAGGCACCTCTGGGATGGATCAGGGAGGGCATTCTGCCTGGCTGCTCCCAGTGAGCTGCCAGCAATGGGAAGGATGCCCAAGGCCCCTGTATCCCCATGGTATTTTTTTAAATGGTTCCCATTACACCATAATTATTCCTAATTGTCCTTGCTCAGGGACTTGGATGTCCCCAAGATTCAGATGTGAAAGAGGGCTGTCCCCAGCTCACTCATGCTATTCCAGGCTGTTTGGGGAGCTTTAACTCTTACTGGTGGGCTCATCTCCAGGTACTGGAGGGCAGCCATGGCACTGGGAAAAGGCTCAGGGTACCCTGGCACTGCTGAGTTGGCTGTGTGGGGTGGCAGTGGACCAGCCAGGGCTCATTTGCAATAAGATCCAACAGCTTTGCAGATTCCTGCCAAATGTCCTTCCCCCAGGGAAGCATTCGTTACAGCCACAAAAACTGCTAATAGTGCCGGGTCTTACTTTTGAAGGAAGTACAGACCCGAGGGAGAGAGCAGAGGCTGCTGGTGGTGGGGGGTGATGTTGGTGCCAGGCACTGCCCTCGTTCCCCTGTGGCCTCAAGGGAGGTTTAGTTTGGATATAGGGGAATATTTCTTCATGGAAAGGGCTGTTCAGCCGTGTCCCCATCCCTGGAGGGATCTAACAGCTGTATGGATGTGGCACCTGGGGACCCGCGTTGGTGGTGGACTGGGCAATGCTCGGGGGATGGCGGGGCTTGATGTTCTCAGAGGGCCAGAGCAGCCTGAACAATTCTGAGGTGCAGCTGGGGAGGGCAGGGCAGAAATCGCTGCAGGGACAGACACAAATCCGCCTGAGGTGGTGACCCTGCTCCTCTGGAGAGTGGGAGTGAGGCAGGGAATGGGATTGTCCGGGATGGGGCGGGAGCAGGGAAGCTGCACCGGGACTCCGCAGGCAGCGCCTGCTCCGGGGCGTCGCAGCCATCGATCCCTCCCAGCGAGAAATTCCTCCCTCCCTGGAGGAATGTTTGGAAATGCGGGGCTGAGAGACCTCTCCAGCATCACCTGAAACACGTGACGTTTTTTCCCTACTTTAATCCAAACCGGATTTCCCGGATTTCCGGACGGGGCGGTGCTGGAGCGGAGCCACATCAGACGGGCGTTGGGCACGCCCGTGTCACCCTCAGGCGGCCTGGGGGCATTCTCGGGGGTGCTCCCGAGCATGGCAGGGTCGCCCTGTGTGCCTGGGCTGGGGAGCAGGGCACATCCTTGCTTCTAGGAGCTGGAAATCGGTACAGCATCCTCGGGGTGTGGAGCGGGATGCAGGGCGGGGGTCAGGCTGTGAAGGGAGCCGGCGAGGAGGGGACACTGGGGGGGCTCTGGGGACAGATCCTGCGGCAGGCTCTGGAGGGGACCAGCAGCACGGGGTGTCTCAAAGCCTCTGTGCCAGCAGGGAGTGTGCAGTCTGCCAAAGGAGAGGCCAGTGATGAAGATGAGGAGACGGAGTACTTCGATGCCATGGAGGACGCACCAGCTTTTATCACTGTAACTGCAGACCCCAAGCACCACAGGTAGCACCCCCTGCCTGCCTGGGAATGCGGGAAGGGCTGGGAAGAGCCGCTTTTCCTGCAGCAGCCCCTCCCACGGGGTCACTCTGTGGGTGTGTCCTCCAAAACTTTCCCAGCCTCTGTCCAGGGGTCCATCCTGCATCTGGCTGCTCCTGCATTCCTGGAGCAAGGCTGAGAATGGCCCCCAGTTGTAGTGAAGCAGGTGAGGAAGGGCAGGTGCCAGCTGGTGCTGAGTCCTCTGCCCCTCAGCTGATGGGAGCAGGGACTTGGAGGGAACTCCCTCAGAGTGTTGGGCAGAGGCAAGGAGCACCTTGCCTTGACAGAATCATGAAATCATGGGATGGCTAGGGCTGGAAGGGGCCTGAAAGCTCCTCTCATTCCACCCCATCATGGGCACGGACACCTTCCACAATCCCAGGTTGCTCCAAGCCCTGTCCAGCCTGGCCTTGGACACTGCCAGGGATGGGGCAGTTGCAGCTTCTGTGGGCAACCTGTGCCTCCCCACCCTTGCAGGGAGGAATTCGTTCCCAATATCCCATCAAACCCTACCCTCTGTCTGCTGTCACCTGCTCTTGCTCCTCCATGGACATCTGGGCTGGAGGAACCTGTGCTCTGACCCATGGTCACATCACTGGGCTTGGTGACCAAAGAAGAATCTCTGTGCCCCCAGGGCTGTGGCTGAGAATCTCTTCCTGAGCATCCCCTTAGAATCCTTAGAATCTACCTGTGCACAGCCTCTGTCACCCCTTTGCCTTCCCGGCAGTCCCCTGGGGTGCTGCAGGGAGATGCTCTGGGTGATGCTGCACCAGCCCTGGGTGTTCTCTCCCTTCTCTGCCCTTACCTGTGCTCACCAGCTGCTGCTCCTTCCTGCAGGCGTTCAGGCAGCAACCTGAGTGGGGCCAGCGAGGGCCACCCCGAGGACTGGAACCTGGAGGACAGTGTGAGTTGCCTGGGCAGAGTGGGAAGGATGGTCCTGGGGGGTGAAACCACGGCAGAGGGGATGGTTGTGAAGGGACCTTCCATCCGGGTCCAGATGCTCTGTGGTGGTTCCTCTGTGAGTCACGGGTGGGGGACAGCTGTCAGCAGGCATCAGCATCCTAAACATTCTCCTGAGGGAAGCAGGAAGGTGTTGGGGGACACTGGTACCCCTATTTCCCTGGAGAACAGGCTTCCAGCAGTGCTCCTCAGGTGTCTCGTGAGCTGTGGTTGCTGTTCCTGGGACCTGCTGGGTTTGGTTGGGTCCAGCTCAAGCCTGAGTTCCTTCTGTTGCTTCCACAGGTCTTTGAGAGCTCAAATCAAAGCAGCTACAATGAGTCCACGGGCAAAGATCTCCTGCCGAGGAAAAGGAGACGGACTCGCATTCCCGACAAACCCAACTACAGCCTTAACCTCTGGAGCATCATGAAGAACTGCATTGGCAAAGAGCTCTCCAAGATCCCCATGCCCGTGAGTCCAAGTGCCCCTGGCACCCAGGGCTGGCACAGGGGGTGTGTTTGGGCAGCTCTTGGCTGTGCAGAGCGTTTGGATTGCAGCTCTGGGTGGCCCTGTGGTGCTGTGGTGGCACAGCAGCCCCAAGCAGGGACAGGAGATAGTCACCAGGGAGAGGTGTGCTGGCAGAGCCCTCTGCAACTGCTGCCTGCTTATCATGGAATTGTGGAATGGTTTGGATGGGAGGGGACCTTAAAACCCATCCAGTCCCACCCCCATGGACAGGGACACCTTCCACTGTCCCAGGCTGCTCCAAGCCCCATCTGACCTTGGACACTGCCAGGATCCAGGGGCAGCCACAGCTGCTCTGGGCACCCTGTACCAGGGCCTGCCCACCCTCACAGGGAAGAGTTTCTCCCCAATATCCCATCCATCCCTGCCCTCTGGCAGTGGGAAGCCATTCCCTGTGTCCTGTCCTTCCATCCCTTGTCCCCAGTCCCTCTCCAGCTCTCCTGGAGCCCCTTCAGGCCCTGGAAGGGGCTCTGAGCTCTCCCTGGATCCTTCTCTTCTCCAGGTGAGCACCCCCAGCTCTCCCAGCCTGGCTCCAGCCCTCAGAGCATCTCCATGGCCTCCTCTGGACTTGCTCCAGCACATCCTTGCTCCTGGGCAAGCTGAGCAGAGGGGACATTGCCCAAGTGTCCTCTGCATATCCAACTGCTGCAGAGGCAGGGAGGGAAGCAGGACAGTGTGAATCCCTGAGGATTCATGAAGAAGGGACCCTGTTGCTGGTGATGTTTTCCCCAGTGTGATCCAGGAAAGGACACTCAGGGCTCAGAACGACCTGCACCAACCATGGCAGGGGTGGGTTCCACCCCAGGGGCTCCGAGAGCCTCTTTTTCCTTACAGAGAGCAGCTTTTGGTGAAGGAGGTGCTGGGGGCAGGTGTTGGGTGCTGCTGGTTCAGCCCTGGGGGCAAAGGCTCCCTGGGATGGCTGGAAAGGGTTTGCTGGGGGGTCTGTGTGGAACAGCCCCTGCCATGGGCTGCACAGAGCTGTGTTCATCCTCTGTTGGGTAAAGAGCAAGGAGCGCATTCCAGAGGCTGGGATGCTGAATTGGTTGTGTTCTGTCTCTTCAAACAGAGCCTGAGTGAGAGCTCAGAGCTCTGGCTGAGAGTGATGAGCTGTCACTTCTTTGTACATCCAGCTGGGATGGACAGCCCAGCACCATCCAGTTCTGCAGCAGCAGCAGATCAGGGCGTGATGGGCACAGGAATAAGCTCAGAATGTGAAATCCCAGCAGCTGCTGGTACCTGGAGAGGGGAATTTGTACTTCTCCTATCAATCAAATCATCCTGGGAGCTGCTTGAGTCCAAACCTGAGGACAGTGTGGAAGAGAGGAGGTTTAGATTAAATGGAAGAAGGAATTGTTCCCCAGGAAGGTCTGAGGTCCTGGCACAGGGTGCCCAGAGCAGCTGTGGCTGCCCCTGGATCCCTGGCAGTGTCCAAAGCCAGGTTGGACACTGGGGCTTGGAGCAGCCTGGGACAGTGGGAGGGGTCCCTGGCCAAGGCAGGGGTGGGACTGGCCAGGCTTTAGAGTCCCTTCCAGCCCAAACCATTCTGGGATTCTTTGAAATCTTGAAGGATCCCACAGTCCCTATGAAATGAGAAGGAGGGTTCTGCAGAGAGGCACTAGGATCCACCCCACAAGTTCACCTGCATGTGGACATTCTTTGGGGAGATTCCTGATGAATTAAGAGCATTTCTGAGGTTCTCTGAGATCCATTCCCTTTCTGGGGATGTGATGGACTGACAAACCTCTTGTGCAAACAGCCCATTGATTCTCCCTCTGAATGAGCAAACCTGCAGCACTGAAAAGGAGGAAAACAGTTGTAGGAATTTGGAATTTGGAATTTGGAATTTGGAATTTGGAATTTGGAATTTGGAATTTGGGTGGATTCATCTCCTTCCCCCATGAAAGGGTTTTGCTCCCTGTTGCCTGAGCAGTGCTGAGGATGCAGCTGCTGGCTTTGTTCTCTACATCTCTCCCAAGAATTATCCCAAGTGATTTGCTCTTCATGTGGATTTGATGCTGCTCTTTCTCCCCAGCTCCCTCTTTCTCTGATGCTGTAAGATCCCTGCCACTTGCAGGCTAAATCCCTGAGTGGAAAATCTAAAAAAAGCTAAATCCTGGAATCTGGAGTTTGTTTTTTCTACTATGAAATATTTAACTTGGCTTACAGAAGTGGTTCTTCAGCCATCTGCTCCTCTTAAAATATATTTCTTTGTTTTGAACTGAAGCTAAAAAGGCAGAAGACCTTTTGCAGCTCTGTCTTGCTTTCAATTTTTTTTAATTTCAGTATTTTCAGAGCAAAAAAACTGGGGTATTGGCATGAGACTGGAGTCCTAGGAGCATGGAGACCTCAGAATTGGGCTTTTCCAGGTTTTCTGGGCAGCTGGGTCACCTGGCACACAGGGATGGCGGTGATGAGGACGGGCTGGGGAGCAGCACATCCCTGTCCTGTGGCCAGTGGGATGCTGGCTGGGAGGCAGCAGGGGACTGATCTCATTGTTGAAGCTCATTTTGGGGTCAGGGTGACAACCTGGGGTGATTCCTGATTATCCCACAAGGCCATTGGCTCCCCCACACCCCGAACCTTGGTGCTGCCTGCCACAGATCAGGGAGCAGAGCACATGTTCCCTTTCCTTTGGGCTCGGTGGTGCCTCTTGGGGATCTCTCCTGCTTTCTTGACCCTGCCTGTTCCCCTGCAGGTAAACTTCAACGAGCCCCTGTCCATGCTGCAGCGGCTCACGGAGGACCTGGAGTACCACGAGCTGCTGGACAAGGCGGTGAAGTGCGAGAGCTCCACGGAGCAGATGTGCTTTGTGGCCGCCTTCTCCGTGTCCTCCTACTCCACCACTGTCCACCGCACTGCAAAGCCATTCAACCCCCTCCTGGGGGAGACCTACGAGCTGGACCGCCTGGAGGAGCTGGGATTCCGCTCCCTCTGTGAGCAGGTGAGGGCTGGGCCTCCGTGGGTTCATCCTGGGGCTCCCATCCTGCTGGGGGGCAGTCAGGACCTCCCTGAGCCTTCCGTGGGCTCTTCTCCCAGAAATGGTATGAGGACAAGGTGGTGGAGCCCCCACCCCTGGGGGTGTCCAAGGAGGGACTGGATGTGGCACTCGGTGCCCTGAGCTGGGTGACAAGGTAGGGATGGATCACAGGTTTGACTGGATGGGCTTGGCCCTTTGTCCCCAGGTTGGGAGCAGTTGCTGCGGTGGTGCCAGGCTCTGCCACCAGCTCCTTGCAGGACACGCAGGGGTGGACAAAGCCCTCCCTGGCAGTGGGTGCCCAAACTTGTCAGACACCTGTGGAGCATTGACTTGAGGCAGGACAGCACCTCCTGTCAAATCCCATTCCATCCCATCCCACCCCACCTC
Organism: Chloropsis cyanopogon; assembly: GCA_013400585.1. Lineage (NCBI taxonomy): Eukaryota > Metazoa > Chordata > Aves > Passeriformes > Irenidae > Chloropsis > Chloropsis cyanopogon. The sequence continues at coordinate 199,216 of WEZZ01015550.1, read as the reverse complement.
ACCTCTCTAGGCCGTGCTGCTCCGGGCAGTGACAGGGAACAGGCTGTGTGGGGTCTCCTGGAAGTGTGACCCAAGGAAGGTCCTGCAGTAGATAATCCCCAAAATTCCTGGCTCTGCTGTCCCTCCACACCCCCAGCGCTGTGGGCCCAATGTCACCCAGCTCTGCATGTCCCCAGATGGTCCATCCCAGCCTGGGAGCCATCCCAGTGCCCGTGGCTGCAGCGAGGTCGGACATGCCAGCCACAGCCTGAGCCCTGGTGCCTGCCCTGCCCTGCCTGCCAGGGTCAGAGGTGGCCTCATCCCTCAGCCACCCCAGCACAGTGTCACAGAGCTCAGGTTCTCCCACCTCAGCAGTGTCACACCTTCACCTCCCCTTGTCTGGCAGCAGTTACTGGTCTGTCGCCTGGTTTAGCCTGGAAGTGGATGATTCCTGGCCAGGATCCATCCCTTAGCCAGCTGCCACCCTCACCTTCCTGGGGTTCAGTTGGAAGTCCTGGGTAGATTTATCAGCCTCATCCCAGCTGTGGTGCCAAGCCCAGGGCTACCTGTCCCCCCTGGATACCTCTGACCACATCTCTCCCAGTCCTGCCTGTCCAGTACTGCTGGACACCCCTGACTGCATCATTCCCAAACTTTGTCACCCCTGGTCTTATTCTTTCACCCCCCTTTTTACCACATTCCTTCCTTCATCCCTGTTCCCTCCCAAATAAATAGCTTGCCTGGAATGACTTTCTCCAGCTGGTCCCAGTTTTCCTCTGTTTGTACCCAGGTTTGATATTCCTGAGTAATTCCAGCTGCCTTTCCCACTGCTCTGAATTTTCCTTGGATGCTGCCTGTGCTGCTCAGCCCGCCAACGCGCCTAGCCAAGCAGTGATAATCCAGTGCCTGAAATCCAGTTATCCAAATAGGATTTCCTGCTGCTGGTGACTGGGATTTAATGGCGAGGCCTCGGCCCTGCCCGTGTGTGTAATCCAGAGCTCGGGGCGCTCAGCCCGTAATTACAGCAGGGAAATCATCCCAGGGCTCCGGGGATCGCTGGGTGCCTGTGCCCGGCTGTGCCACCAGCTGGGAGCCTGCCTGAGGACACATCCCTCTGCCTGGGATGTTCCTGCTCCGACCTTCCTTTTGGGCAGCCTTTTTTCCAGGGCAGGGCGATGTGAGCACCATCCTCTAACAAGTCACTCTCAGGATTTAGGGTGCTGTGTCCACTTCTCCAGCCTGGTGTATGTGTGAGGGAAAAGCCTGTCTTGCTGTATGTTCTGGACAACTTGTGGGCCTGTGTCCTTTGGGATTTCCCAGGTGCTGTTCCACTGGGATTACTGGGGTGCCAGCACATCCATGTTTCTCAGCCAGGATCCCAGGAAAGCGGGGCCATGTCCTGGGGTCACAGAACAGCAGTATCTCACAGTGATGGGTGCTCAAGTGAAGATTTCATGGATCATGCTTTGAAATGAGCCTTAGCAAATCCTTGCAGGATCCCAGTGTGGGTGCCCTGAGCGCCAGGGCACCGCATGGGGGTTCCCCCACTGCCCACGAGGAGATTGTGGTGTCCAGGAGCATCCTTAGTGCCAAAGCTGATGTGGTGCCCAGGGCCTGGAGCATCCTTAGTGCTGAGCTGGTGTGGAGCTGTCCCCTCTCCGAGCACTCAGCCGGGCTCTCCGGTGGCCGTGTCCTCACAGGCCGTGTGTCCTGTCCCCAGGTGAGCCACCACCCCCCGGCAGCCGCCCACCACGTGTACTCCAGGCGAGGATGGACGTTGTGGCAGGAGATCACCATCGCCAGCAAGTTCAGGGGCAAATACCTCTCCATCATGCCGCTGGGTAGGTGATGGATTCTTTAATTATCCGGGATTGATTGGCCTTGCTCTGCTCATGCAGAACCCAGCAGTTAAAGAAACTGCTTCCTTAGTCTGCAGAAATTCCTTGGGTTCACCTGGGGCTCAGAGAATCCCCTGGGCTCACCTGGGACTCTGGAAATTCCTTGGGTTCACCTGGGGCTCAGTGAGTTCTACCCCAGGCAATTGAGGAGCCCAGGTTTGTGCTCCTGATCCAATGATCCAACAATAACATGTCTGCCCTGGAAGAGGAAATTATGCCAGCTGCAAAGGTTCCTTTGCTTTGGAAATACCCTGCTTGCTCAGGAATTCATTTCTCCTTCCATGATATTTAAAGTTAACTTCCTGCCTGTTTCAACCCTCTCTCTGCCAGTCAAGTGCAATAAGCTGCCTCCTTCCAGCATTTTATTTTCCTTTTGCCTGTCCCTGGGCTGGGCACCATTCCCAGAGTGGTGCCGGTGCCTGAATCAGCCAGGCAGCACATTTCTGACCTGCATTTAAAGTGAGTACTTTGGCAGAGGGCAGAGGGCCTGGCAGGAGTTGTTCCTCCCTTCCTGGAGCAGACTGAGGGAGAGATCCACCCAGAGCCAGACCTGGTTGGGGGATGCAGGGAGAGGGATGGCCCTGAGGGTGAGCACAGTGCTGGGTGGTGGTGGGCTCTGGGGAACATCTGCCCCTGATGTTCCCATCATTCCTCTCTCCACAGGCGCCATCCACCTGGAGTTCCACTCCAGTGGGAATCACTATGTCTGGAGGAAGGTCACCTCCACGGTGCACAACATCATCGTGGGCAAGCTCTGGATCGACCAGGTGGGTAAGGGGACAGTTCTGCTGGCTCTGGGGGGCTGGGGGAGCATGGCCCTCCCAGGGCACATGCTTCTGCCACGATGGGAAGCTGTGCTTCCCTGCAGGGACGGGAAAGGCTTCCTGGAGCCCTCCCTGGCTCTCCCCGAGGCCAGCGGTGGTGGGGGTGGCTGGTGTGGGGGGCAGCCACTGGTGCTGCTGTGCCCAGTGGGGATTGGTACCTGCACGACAACTAACGCCTCCTCTGTCTCTCCCTGCTGTGGTTCTGTGTCTTTTATCCAGTCTGGTGAAATAGAGATTGTTAACCATAAGTCCAAAGATAAATGCCAGCTGAAATTTACCCCCTACAGCTACTTCTCCAGGGATGTCCCCCGCAAGGTGAGTATCCAGCAGGGACTCTGCTCCTTCAGGGGTCAGACCTGGCTCTTCGGGCTCCCAGTACCACTGGGATGAGCCCCAGCATGGGGCTGAGGGGCTGGCCAGACACCTCTAACGTGGGCCACCAGGGAGGGCTGGGTGGCACCTCCATGTCCCGTGGTTTGGCTCTGACGTGCTGGAGCTGCAGCACTGAGACCTGGGAGGGGTTTTGTGGGTTGAACACCCACCTGCAAGGTCAGGGATGTCCCAGGAGACACAGCACCATGTCCAGCTGGGCACCTGGAGGCTGTGGTGTCCTTCTGGGCATTCCCAAATGCCACCAGAGCCGTGTCCTCCTGCCAGGTGACAGGAGTGGTGAGCGACGCTGATGGCAAAGCGCACTACGTCATGTCCGGCACGTGGGATGAGAAGATGGAATGCTCCAAGATCCTCCACAGCAGCCACGGCAGCACCAGCACCGAGGGCAAGCAGAAAACTGTCTACCAGACACTGTCCCCAAAGGTCCTGTGGAGGAAGTACCCGCTCCCGTGAGTCCCCTGGAGGTGTTTTGGGATAGCAGGATTGGGATGGGGATGGGACTTCCCAGGGCCTTGTGAAATGGGAGGCTCATGTGCCCAGGCCTGAGGACATGTGGGACTTGTGGGGCTGAGTGGCTTTTTCTGAGATGGGTCCCTGGAAGGGGAGGGTGGCTTTGGGGACTCTTGTGGGTGGGTTTGAGGTAACTGGGGGCTGGTTGGGTTTTCGGGGCAGTGGGCACTGGAAGGGAGGGCTGTTGGCTGCTTTGCCTTGCTGGTCTTTGTGTCCTTTGCCATCATGTCCCACCAGTCACTTTGTCCCCCTGGAGACCAGTCCTCCCTTGGCCCTCATGACCATGGCAGGGCTGGGCTCAAATCGGACTCTGAGTCCTGGGAGCACCGACGGACAGTCCCTGCTTTGGGGGTTTTCTGTTGGGATGGGGACTCCAACACTGCCCTGGGCAGCCTGTTCCAATGCCTGACCACCCTTTCCAGGAAGCAATTTTCCCTATCCAATCCCAAACTGCTGTGGTGCAACATGAGGCCTTTCCTCCTGTCCCTGTTCCCTGGGAGCAGAACCCAACCTCCCTGGCTGTCCCCTCCTGTCAGGAGTTGTGCAGAACCACAAGGTCCCCCTGAGGGGGGCTCCAGGCTGAGCCCCTTTCCAGCTCCCTCAGCCTCTCTTGGGGCTCCAGCCGCTTCCCAGCTCCCTTCCATGGACACGCTCCAGCCCCTCCAGGTCTCTCCTGTCAGGAGGGTCCCAGAGCTGCCCCAGCAGTGCCAGCAGAGCAGGAGTGGATCAGTGGGGCTGGGGGGCTGTGCCTGAGCTATCCCCCAGCCCCCATCCTGACCAGGCTCTCTGGATTCAGGGAAAATGCCGAGAACATGTATTTCTTCTCGGAGCTGGCGCTGACGCTGAACGAGCCCGAGGAGCGCGTGGCGCCCACGGACAGCCGGCTGCGCCCCGACCAGCGGCTGATGGAGAGCGGCCGCTGGGACGAGGCCAACGTGGAGAAGCAGAGGCTGGAGGAGAAGCAGAGAGCCGTGCGCCGGCGCAGGGAGGCCGAGGCCGTGGAGGCCCTGGAGGAAGGTGAGGCGCTTCGGGATGGTTCGGGGTGCGGGGACTGCGCTGCGCGGTGGCTGTGGAGGACACACCCTGCGAGGGGAGGGCAGCTCTGGGGGACCCTTGTGGGTGGGTTTGGGGCACTTGTGGGGGCTGGTTGGGTTTTTGGGGCGGTGGGCTCTGGCAGGGAGGGCTGTTGGCTGCTTTGCCTTGCTGGTCATCATGTCCCTGGCCATCATGTCCCACCAGTCATTTTGTCCCTCTGGACACCAGTCCTCCCTTGGCCCTTGTGACCACAGCAGGGCTGGCCTCAAATCAGTCCCCGAGCTCTGGGAGCACCAACAGACAGTCCCGGCCCTTCAGGCAGCTGTGGGAGCTGTGGGATTGCGGGGTTCCAGGTGGAGAGGCCCCCTGACCCCCGTTCTGCCCGGCCAGGGAAGGACTACGAGGGGTACATCCCGCTGTGGTTCGAGCGCAAGGTGGACGCCGTCACCGGGGAGCTGATCTGCGTCTACAAGGGCGGCTACTGGGAGGCCAAGGACAAGCAGGACTGGAGTGTGTGCCCCGACATCTTCTGAGCGCCCCCGTGCTCCGGGGCCACCCCAGGGACGCCGGCACAGCCCGAGGGACAGTGAGGACATGCCAGCAGTGTCCCACCGGGCCAACAGAGTCAACACATGCAGAGATCCAAACAGGGATTTCAAAGATATTTTTTTATGCACTAATAAATAGCTTTTTTTTTTTTTTTTTTTCCCCCATGATGGCTTTTCCAGCGACTGCTTAGGAGTGAGGACACATGGAGCTGGGTTGGGTTTAGGATGTTCATTGCTGTCAGGAGTTGCTGCCTATATCCTCCAGCGCCTTGGCTCCGGTGGCTGAGACGTCGACTTCCAAAGATGCCCAGGGTGTGGGAATGCTGTGCTTGTGTGAGCTCTTCTCTTTGCCATTTTCTTTTTTTTTTTTTGGGACTCCATTTCTGTGTGGACTTAATGGAATTATTTTTTTAAAAAAACAAATCCTGCTCCTACTTCAGGTTTCCTTCAAAGACGGACACAAACAACTCTGCTTGGAAAACTGTCCCCAGGAGCTGTGGCACTTGAACCCGGAGGCTCTTGATGGTTCCACAGTGCCCAGTCATCCCAGTAACACCAAGTAGGATATTTCAGCTGGTGACTTTGGGGTTTTTGACCTGGTTTTTGTTTTTTTCAAGAGCGTTGGAGGTGCTTCCCCACATTCTGATGTGTTCAGGCAAAGCTTGGGCCTGTCTTTGTTGTGTGGGAGTGGTTTGAGTGAGGTTTGCTTTGGTTTTCCTGCAACCACATCTGAAGGGGAGAATGGCCTCAGCGAGGCTGGGAATGCCAGGCCGATGCAGTGAAGAGTTTTTTTCCCAGTGATGCTCCTGGCTCCACGTCCCTGCTCTGTATCCCTGCACATAGGAGCTGGATCTCGATTCCAGCTTTTCCATCGGTGTCTCCCTGCTGAGCTGTGCCTGATGCTGGGTGGGAGAGGAGGGAGGAGGTGCCCTGGGAAGAGGAGGGGAGAGATGCCATGGTGCCACTGGGATGGAGCCTTGGTCCTGCATATCCCACCCTGTTCAGCAGACAGGCCTGGCCACAGGCTGAGGCTGGAGGGTTCCTGCATCCCAGCACCTGCTCCCAACTCCTGTTCCTCTCCTCCCTCATCCTGGGCTCTCCCTGCAGCAGCTCCAGTTTGCCAGGGGAGGGAACCCCTTGTCCCCCTCATCCCTCTGGGTGCCATCACCCTGCCTGGCCCTGGATGCTCCGGGAGAAGTGGAGCAAGCCCTGCAGGTGACAGGTGAGGACTGGGAGCACTGAGGGGAAGCAGGAGGTGGCAGCATCCCAGAGATGGGATCTGCTGGGCCACAGAGTAGCAGGAACACCTGGAGACCTGCACTGGCCCTGCTGGATCCCATTTTTGCTGTCTCCTTCTCTGGCTCTCCATCATATCACACTGACCCTGCCTCCAGGGCCGCCCCGAGCCGCCCGTCACACCCACGTGGAAGTTAATTAGCAATAACGAACCTTGAGGCAATGGTAACTGGAATATCCAGGCTTGCACACGGGACACTTATGCAATCAGGTTCTTCATCTGTCAGTCTCCTCCTGATCAACTTCCAGCACTTCCATCCCTGTTTTCCCCACAGTGTACAGTCCCCACGGCCCTGACGGCATCACCGTGGTGCAGGGCAGCCCCCACTGCTCTCAGTGCACCCTTTAATCTTATTTATTTGCTTCTAATTTATACATATATATATAAATATATATAAAATTATTTTGCTTAAATTTCTATGGTACACAAAAGATGAAAAATGATGAAGACAGAAGTGTCTGTCTGAGTTTTTACAGCCCGAGTACAATTCCCCTCGGCTCATCCCCGAGCTCGGGTGATGGTGATGGAATGATTCCCATTGCAGGGAAGCAACAGTTTGCTCCAAAGCTGGATCCTGTAGCATGGAAAAGGTGTTCCAGAGACATTCCCATCTGGAAACAATGTGTTTGGGGTTTGAGGAGCGGCACTAGGGATTCCTGGGAGTGGGATGCTCCAAGCTGCTTCCCAGTGTCCCAAGAGTTGCAGCAGCTGCTCCGGGATGTTCACTCCTTCCTGGAGCTTTGCCCTGGCTCGGGAAAGCTGATCTTAAATGATCCAGCCTGGGATTTGGCCTGTGAGAGCTGCCCATGTCCCTGCCCCAGGTGTCCTACCTGGGAGAGGGAGGATGCTCCCCACTGATCCCTGGTGCCGCTGCCTTGGGTTGTGGCAGCACCAAAGTGTCCCGGGGGGTTTGTCCCCCTCGAGGCCTGGGTCGGGTCTGTGGAACTGGCTGGAATGGAGCTCTTCAGAATGCCTTATTTCCCTTTTTGCTGTGTCAATGCAAGTGTCACCCGGGAGCTTGGGGCCGGGAGAAGCTCCAGCACAGGCTGTTCCCAAGCTGGATTGGGGTGTTCCAGGGCGGAGCAGAGCAGGGAGCAGGATGTGCTCCCTAAGTGCTGGCACCGAGGGTCCTGCTGGGCTCTGGGGCCCCGAGGGGTCCCCTCTGCTGTGCTCCCGTCACCTCGTCCGTCTGGGAACCCCCATCACAGACCCTGCACAGCTCCACGGAGCGTGGGGGAGCACGAGGAGCACCCCAACCCAGAAATCCCCTGGATTTTAGGCTAATGGAAAAAATTGCTCCATCTTCCAGAGATCATCTTATCAGCAGCACTTAACCAGAGCACCATCTCCTGGTCCTTCTGTTCCTCCTCGAGGATTTTAATGTCATTCCACTGTAAATGCTGTTGAATGTATTTTCTTTTTGAACAATAATATATTGTGAGTGATCCCTCTTCTCCTACACGGAAATAAAACTTGGAATCGGGAGTTTTAAAAGCCGTGGTGCTGAGATGGTCACTGGCTCCCCAGGGCTGCAGGTCCTGCAGGAGCTCCGAGTATGAGGGGGCACATGGACACGGGGTGGAGGATGGGGAGGCATCCTGGAAGGTGGCAGAGGAATGAGAAGATCCAGGGAATGTTGGACAAAGGACAGGGAGGTCCAGGGAGGTGGTGGTTCAGGGAAGGAGGAGGATCTGGGGGAGAAGTTGCCAAGGGGAGGAGATGGTCCAGGGAGGGTGGTATGAGGGGCAGGAGGTCCAGGGAAGCAGGAGCATGGAAAGGGATTATATGGGAGCAACAGCTTGAAGGAGAAGGAGAACCAGGGCAGGGTTTGCCCCGGGAGGGAGATGGGCTAGGAGAGATCATCGGGGTGGAGATGTCCCAGGGGGAAGGTGGTGGCCCAGAGGAGGAGGAACAGGGAATGAGGAACAGCAAATGGGGCTCAGGGGAAGGTACCCAGACACGGAGATTCCCTGGGGATGGTGGGCAGGAGCTGCCCCGGGGGACGCTGTGTGGGCAGGAGCTGCCCCGGGGAGCTGTAGGAGGGTCCGGGCAGGGGCTGCGGAGGCGGGTGGGGAATCCGGGCAGGCTGAGACCGGTCCCCGCGGGATGTTGCCAGGAGACCGGGACACACAGCCCTGCCCGTCCCGCTCCTGCCTCCTCTCTGCCGGCCCCAGGTGAGTCGGGGCTGCGGTGGGGGGGACCCCGGCACTGTGACCCTCCCTGTGCGCCCGGGGGCTCCGGGGCGCTGGCACGGCGGTGGCCCTGGGGACCTGCAGCTCCCGAGTGCACCTCCGGTGCCGGTGTCGCGATTTTAAGGAAAAACAATCCCCGGCTCCCATCACCCGTTGGCACCGCAGCTCCGGGGGCGGCTGGGCCGGGCTGGGCCGGGTCGGTCTCAGCGCCTTCACTCAGCCCTGGACCCGCACACCGAGACCAGCACAACATTGCTCCGGCACGGACTTGCCCCATCCGCACCAGCGTGCGGCGCTTTGGGAGCCCAGGGTGGTTCCTGCCCTGCCTGGCCCCACTGGAGAGCCCCGTGGGGATTTCTAGCCCACCCCCAAGGGCTTTGGGACCCTCAGCGCTTCTTCCTCCTCTCTGCAGCCCAGGAGCCCAGGGTTTTCAGGATCCTGGATCTGGACCCTGCTGATGCCCGGCAAATCCAGGTGTGGGGTGTAGGAAGGGGGGGTTCCAGATGCAGATGCAGCACCAGCACTGGGGTGCTCCTGCCTTCTCCCGCCTGGTGAACACATCTGGCAGTGCCTCATTCCCTGTTCCATTCCCTGTTCCGCTCCCTGCAGCACCCAGGTGTGGTTGCGCTGAGCGCTGCTGGCAGTGGGGACGGTGACATCCTTCCCAGCAGTGTCCTGGGATGGCCGGTGAGTGGGGCCGGGGCACTCTGGGGCTTTCTCAGCTCTGCTTGGCGCCCCAGCCTCCTCTGCCTGTTCTCCTGGAGAGCAACGCCTGGCTGGGAAGGGTGATGGAGCAGAGGTTCAGGGAGCTGGGAAGAGGCTGGAGCCCCAGGAGAGGCTGAGGGAGCTGGGAAGGGGCTCAGCCTGGAGAAAAGGAGGCTCAGGGGGGACCTTGTGGCTCTGCACAACTCCTGACAGGAGGGGACAGCAGGGGAGGTCGGGCTCTGCTCCCAGGGAACAGGGACAGGACAAGGGGAAATGGCCTCAAGTTATGCTGGGGAGGTTTAGATTGGTTATTAGGGAAAATTTATTCCTAGGAAGAGCTGACAGCATCCCTGCCTCATCCTGGATGCTGCCAGCCCTCCCTGGCACTGTCCCCACACCAAGCTGTGCTGACCCTGGGAGCATCAAGGTCAAAAATGACCCTGATTTAAAATGAAAATAAGGATGATATTGTGGCTTTTCCTACTGGAAGCAGTTGAGGATCTTGCGGGAGAGGGTGGGCTGTGTTCAGTGTCAGTGCTTTGGTGCACCTCAAGTGCTCCCTGATAAGAACAGGAATTGCCAGCCCCTCCAAGGTGGTGCAGATCCAGCAGGATGGGATGGCTCCTTCCCACTGGTGGGGGCTCATGGCTCTGCTGTCCCCCACAGACGTGGCAGGACGTCGTGCCGGGTGTGCCCGGGGTGACAGCCCTGTCCCATGGGAAGAGGAGCACTCCTGGGCTCAGCTCCTGGGGCCCGGCCCAGGGCACTGGAGCAGCTCCAGCTCCATCTGCACCGAGGACTTTGCTGCCAGCTTTTGGGAGAGCACGGTGGAGCCGCTGCTGTGCCAGCAGGAGCCTGCTGGGGATGTCCCCGCGGAAGGAGCTCATCCTGGGCGGGACGAGTCCTTGCTCCCCACAGGGAGAAGCCCGGACACGGCGATGGAGCCGGGCAGACCCCCCTGGCAGGACAGATCTCCATCCCGGAGCAGGAGGGAGAGCCTGGAGTCTCTGGGAGCGAGGATCTCCCGCCTGAGCCAGAGCCATGTGGGGGTGGCCCGGGGGGTCCCCTGGCCAGGCTCCTCTGCCCAGCCAGCCCTGGGCCACAGGGACTCTCCCGGTGGGGCCCCACTGGCCACGGCCTTGCTGGGGCGTTCCTGGAGAGCTCCAGGGATCTCTGCTGGCAGGAGCAGGGCTGGGGCAAGGACAGGCTCTGCTGGCAGCAGTTTTCCCAGGGCCAGCAGTGCCAGAACCAGGGGACATCCCACCCCGGGCATGAGGCGACAGGAGCCAGCAGCCCTCTGGGGGCGTGGAGGGAATGTCACCTTCACCGTGGCTGCCGTGGACAGGGAAGGAGCAGGCAGCAGCAGGAGTGAGTCCGGGCTGGCCGTGGGGCACTGGCAGGTGCTGGAGGAGGGTGCAGGGCTGTGACAGGCAGGGGAAGGGACATGGCAGGGCCAGGGGCACGGCGGCAGGGACCAGCCCCAGTCGCCTGTGGGGTTTCTGTGCGTTTGTGCGTCCTCCCTCCCCCAAACACCATTTTCCCTGCAGGTGCTGGCCCAGCTGAGGGAGCCCCCGGGCGATGGGGGTCACCTGTGTCCCCAGGGCTGCGTGGGGGCCAGAAAGGGGGGCTGCCCTGCAAGGTACGGCCCTGGGGTGCGGGGTTTGGGGTCTGCTGTGCCGTGGCACAGCATGCATTGCTGGGCGGAGGGATGGATGCAGGGATGCTCCTGGCTCTGCTTCTGGCTGGGATCTGGAGAGCAGTGGGATGAGGCCAGGACATCCAGCATGGCCCTGCTCCTTGTGTCCCACGCGATGGCCACGGAAATGCACGAGGAAATGCAATGGAAAAGGGGCAAATGGGATTGTGACCCCAAGCCTGGATGCCAGGGGGTGGCGGGGCAGCCGGTGCCACTGCGCTGGTCCCTGCGGAGGAGCCAGGAGGGGACACGAGAGCTGAGATCTGGTGCCAAGCCTTGGAGCCAAGGGCACAGAGCCAGGTATGGGGGCTCCAGGGACGGCTCCTGCACCGAGGCTGGAGCAGAAGGTGGCCCTGGAAGCCCAAGGGGGGATGGGCACCCTGAGGGCAGAGCTGGGCTGTGGTGCGACTGGGGATGTGGGTGACGGTGTCCCTGGCACAGGACTGGCCCGGCACTGCTGGGACACACCTGGGACACCCATCACTGGTGCCACATGGACCTGCAGAGGATGGTGAGGTGACCTCGAGCTGGCCCAAGGAGGGGTTGGCCTGGCACTGCTGCATGTGGCAGGGACAGGCTGAGGTGGCCTTGCTGCTCCTGGGTGTGATGGGAGGGCCAGAGCCAGCTCCTGGGAGAGGCAAAGATGTGGGAATGGGAAAAGAGAAGGTTTTTTCCAGTCTTGGCAGGGGCAGGGAGCCTGTGTGGGCCAGGAGCAGCTGGACAAGGAGAAAAGGCAAACAGTAACTCCACAAGAAGAGAAACAGGAGCTGCTGGAGGTCAGCGCTCTCCTGGTTTTGCAGAGGGGCCAAGATCACACCGGAGGGGCTGTGGGAAGGAAGGAGCACACACATCACACCCTTGGCAGCAGCTCAGTCTGTTTTCCAGCCATGTGGATCCCATGGGAAACATTCCGTGCCACCCAAATTCCTAAAGAGCCAAGCTGGATTTATCCACGGGGGGTTTTATTGAGGGACTGAGGCTTTTAGGAGAAGAATTTGTTGGGAAAACCACCCTTGTGGCTGTAGGCAGATGGGGGTGACTGTCTGCAGGTCAGAAGGTCCCTGGAGAGCCCCGGCAGAGGCAGGGAGAGATGGAATGTTGGGAAGGGCAGAGAAACAGGCAGGGCTTGAGGCCGGGGTGAGAATTCCTGGGCACTGACCCAGCAAACCTCAGCTCTTTTCCAATGGACATCAAGGCTGGGGTGGTGCCACCCTGGCCGGAGGGCCCTGGGCATCCTGCCTGGACATTGCCCTCGGGAAGGGCCCTCCAGGCGCTGCAGGGTGGCCCTGGCAGCCCAGGGGTGACGGGGCTCTGGTTGTCCCGCAGAGGCTGCGGCAGCTGGAGCGGGGCAGCCGCTCCCTCCTGCAGCAGCGGCTGCGAGTGCTGCAGCGGCTCCACGGGCTGCTCCAGAGGGACAAGGCGGAGACCCTTCGGCAGCTCCGGGAGGCGCTGGAGCAGGTCAGGGGCGGGAGGAGGGAGCGGTGGGGATGGGAGGCAGCTCCAGAGCCGGGGCTGTGGCTCCAGCAGGGACGGGGATCTGCCAGGGGGACACCGCAGCCCAGATGTGCCGCTCCTCTGAGGCGACCCAGGGTTTTTGTCCCCCCCAGGAGAGGGGCTGGTGGGGACAGCGGTGTCGGGAACACGGACTGTGCTGGGGGCGGCTCGGGACAGAGGAGGGACCCCCCGGGTGTTTCTGTGCTTGTTCTGCTCCTTCCAAACCTCTGCTCAGCCCCGGGGGCTCCAGATGTTCCCTGGAAGCTCTGACCTGCCTCCAGAGCTTTCCTAGGAGAGGCTGAGTGGGCTCGGGGGCAGAGCTGCTCTGATCCCTCTCTCCCCGCTCCTCCAGGATCGGGCCGGCGGGAGCGGCCGGCGGGAGCATCTCCCGAGCCGCCCGCGGGATCCGGCCGTGCGGGACC